>VYZV01003818.1:309-10902 GCA_013401275.1 Pandion haliaetus | reverse complement strand
AGAAACTGCTAAGACCAAATGCTGGTTGTATAGCCTGTCTCCAAATACTCTTATCAACAGCCCTTTTGCTTTCCATTAAATCTGATTAAAGAACTCTGCAATTTTGATTTCATTAGATGTAGAAATGCTTGCGGAGTCAGAGCAAAATTTGTGTGTGTGTGCATGTGTGTTTTCTTTCTTTGTTTTTGTCTTTAATGTGGACACACCTGTACTTTACCTTCTTTGTGCATGGTTTCTTGAACTGTATGTACTCACTGCAGAAGTAAAGCCACAGTGCTATCAGCCACTAGTGATACCGCTTAGTTACGGTTCTGTTCTTACCAAGTGTAATGATTTATTCATTGAGTTATTGTTTGGAAGATTGTTATATTCCTTTCCTTGATGTTTAAGACAATCTACTTTCTTTGTTTGAGAGACTTGAGTAAGCTCTCTGCTTCTGAAGAGGATAATTGTTCTCTTTAACTACTGCTTCCTGCCTCCAATACGTGAAGGATTTAATCTCTTCTAGAGATCAGATCCCTACCTGGTGCAAATTACCCCTGTGCTGTTGAAGTAAGCAAATCTCAAACATGTGCTCAAACCTAACCATGAACTTCAGTGCTGCTACAACCATGATTCAATTGTGGCATAGTACATATGTGGAGGGGAAGGTGTGCATAATGCTTATGGTTTCATATCTTGATTTTTTCTGAGAGAGAATCTTTTGGTTTACACTTGACTCTGTGTGAAATACATTCTTAAATCCAGTAGTGAATATTTTAAGGCATTTTTCTTGAATGAGCTCTAATTCAGTCTAAGTTCCTTTCTTCTTCTGTAGGTGTTCAGGAGTACAAAAAAATCTAGCCTAGATTAACGATGAAAAAAAAATGAAGCAGACACATTTACCACTTAATTGTTACAGTATATTGAATGTTTGTGTGGGAAGGGGCACTTCAATGCACCTCTGTCTGGTACATCCTCAATGTGATGGAATTTATTCTTTTCACTACTGCTTGTGCTCCCATTTTAAAAGCACAAAGGTTCAGTTCTGCTGAGTGCAGAACACGTTGGCCTTGGTCCAGGAGAACATTTTCCTTGTCTCGTCATCTGTAAACTTGTAGGCAGACTGCTCACGTGTTTCAGTTTAAGTGTGCACCTCAGTCAGGGCAAGAGTGCTCATCACCTTTCCTAACTCAGCCCTTGTCACTGTCGTAGGTGAGCAGTATGCAAGCAGATTTTTAAAATAAGAATTGACATGCTGCTCTAGGAAATTTAACTCATGTGACTAATAACCAATCTGTGGTTTATATTTCTGCATCTTAACTTGTTCAATGCATATTTTGGGAGGGTTATTTCAAGGTTATGGCAGGGGTGCTTTGCTGCTATAATTTCTGTTGTGGAATGCAGTTCTTGTTGGAATAAGGTACATCACGTACTTCTACTCTTTTGTCAGAGAGCAGAAAGACAAACACGAATGATGGACTCAGTCCAGTATGCAGAATTTTGTGAAAGTCGGCAGTTGAGTTTTTGTAAGTATTATAATGGCTGAACTGTGTTAAGATGTTAAATTATTATTTTATGTAATAGAGAACACAGCAGAACCTCAAGTTTTTTGAAAGCACATTTGTTTCATCCGCAATAATAAAACTTTAAATTCTTTGTCTGCATAACTCCTGGGAACAGTTAATTTAGCATAGTTTCAGGCTGTCAGGCAGAGTATTTTATTTGACTATTTACCAGGCTTTATATATGCTCAAATACTGTGCTGGTGGAAACAACTGTAAAGACAGAACTGGTAAAGAGTTAATGGATTAAAACAACCATACTTGCCTGAAGTCTGTGATGGTGGTGTTCTAGTCAGCATATTAGTAAAGTTTCATGGTTGCAGGTTTTTTGGAATGCATCTAAAATTAGAGAAGAGCAGCAAGTTTTGCTTTTATTTCCCTATCCGCAGAGACACAAAGAACTTTTACTAAAGAGTCTTTTCTATTTTAAGCTGTAAGCTCCTGCTGTGGAATTTATTCAACGTTAGCCAAATTCATCAGTATACGCCATTCCAACACTAATAACATGATGACAGAATTAGGGCTTTACTAGCACTGAAAACCAACTTACTAGAAGTACTTGTGGGCCACAACTATAATGAGCTGTAAATTAATGGGCTTGATCATGTAGCAAAACATCATTATAGAAGTGGTTAAGTGATGACTAAGGTTTTAGGTCAAATGTCAGAGAAAGTGAGGCGAAGGAGCCAGTAAAAATCATGACAAAACAGCACATGATCCTACAACACAGACTCGAACACAGTGTTGTCTTTAAATGAGAGACCTTATCTTGTTCTTCCTTTTAAATTCAAAGAAAGAGTGATTCATTTATGGCAAATAAATGACACATTTGAAATACTGTTCTGTATCAGCAAATGCAGGAAAACATGTTTTGTAAGCATTTCTTTTCCTAATTCAATATGTTTTGTAAGCTGAGTTATAATTTGGCATCACACATCTGTAAGCCATTAGCTAAATGATACTTCAGATTAGGGTGACTTCAGGAAATGAGAGGTTTGTGATAAAGTCATTTTTAAAATCCAAAAATTATCATCTGGAGACAGAACAAATAGAAATCTTAAATTTGTGAAATAAAATGGAATGTTGCTGACCAGGGGATTGTGATCTATAAAAATAACCTCAATGGTATTTTCACAGTGTTTTCAAATGACCATGTCTATACAGTTCTTTTTCACTGACATTTAATGTCATTAAAGAATAAGAGAATTACAGTGCTTAGAAAATAGTAGCAAGAGAGACTCATGCGCAAATTCAATTGCATGATATGAACTCAACTAGATAGAACTTACTAAAGGCCATGCAGAACATTTGTTCAAAGCTAATGCAAAGGCTATTTTTTACTTATTTTCTTATATTTTAGTAAAAATTGAATGTATTGCTATGTTTAAAGTAGTAAAGCTTTTTACCATTGTATAAGCCCATGAAAACTGTCACAAGAGAATCAACCTTCAAGAAGCCTGTTGTAATTATATATTACTAATTAGAGCTCCACACATTCCTGTGCACTTATAAAGCCAGGCAAAAGAAAGGGTCCATCAAATGATCAAGTAGTACAGGATTAGAAATTTAAATTGTAGGGAACTTTGTGGTCCTGCTGTCAGCTTCACGCTTCTCTTGCTTGGGTTTGGGGTTTTTTTGTCCTCAATGACCCACTGTAGCCTTTTCATTCCTTCCTAAAAAAATAACCATTATTTACACCTGTTTTCTGTTTAACACCTGACGTCTCTAGCTTTTTAGTCCTTTTTGAAGACTGTCTTTGAAAGAGCCGTTTCAAATTATTCTCCCACCTTGTATTTACTGAATTTTGGTTGTCCTGTCTTCACAAACAGCCCTCATTAAGACCTCTATATTACTAGCTCTTTTCTGTCCAAGCCTCCACAGCTTTCTGTGATCAGCTTGTCCACCACTGACCTAAGTAAGATCATCCTTTTTTTCCTCCTTTTAGTGTCTCAACAAACATAATGTTCCTTGTCCCATATTTTTCTCTGTACTTTCTCCTAAGTGATCTTATTCATTAACAGTGTGAAATTCTCATATGAACGTTGATCATTTGCAGATCCACATCTATCCTTATTTTCTTATATCCAAAGCACATTTTAAAAACACTCATCTCCAAATCATTTTGGCTGGCTTGTCTGCACCTAATCCCTGTATAGTTAACACAAGGACTTCCTAGTTCTGTCTTTCTTCGTTTGTCTTTGCTATTGTTAATACAATTGTATCACTTTATCTAGACTCAGGTTTGTGTTGATTTCTTCTAGTGCTTTGTCTCATTCATCAAAGATGTAATGCAATCATATTATCTCTTTTATAATAATATATTCAAAATCAGGTTTTCCCATCCATGGTCCTCTGAGGTAGACCCTTCCTTGTTCTGAGAACTCCCGTATGATTGATTATGTGCTTTTCTGTTTAGACCATGCTGCTTATGGGTCTCCAAAATGTTGTGTATGAAATAACAGTCTTTCCCCACTAGTTCCATTTTGATAATTCCTTCCTTGACCAATCAAATTACATTCACACTCCTTGTTTCACATTGGCAGTATTTTCTACAGATGGAAAAATTGAATTATTTTGGCCTACCTGTTGTTAACTTTTCTTTTTCCCCTTATGATTTTAACTGACAGCAAAGAAAGCATCCAAGTTTCGTGACTGGTTGGACTGTAGCAGTATGGAAATAAAGCCAAATGCAGTTGCAATGGAGATTTTGGCATATTTAGCGTATGAGACTGTGGCACAGGTAAGGGAGTATACTGATTGAACTCTAGTTAAACAAAATGAATTAATTACTCTTGGATGTACTTCAGCCTCAGGTGACTGTTGTATGCCCCTTCAGAAGCGTGCAGGCACTGCTTTGGCTAACCAGGCTAACTGGATTCCTGTCTGTCTTTCAATTTACTGTATGACGGATGTGTACTACACCGTATTCATCCATCTGACAGACAAGTAGAAATGTTTTATAATGGTTACAGAGGAGAGTGGAGTCCAGCATGAACTTTATTCAAGTCCAGACTGAAACCACATACTTTGCTATGTGACCTTTGGCAGTGTGCTGTGGCTCATTCAACCCCATTGCACAACTGGATTAAAAAGCAGGATTTCCTGGAAAACAAAACATTACCTTAGTGCCAAGCCGAGCCCTCTTGGGTAGATAAATTACTCCATATATTTACAGGAGTGGAAAAGAAAGGTTCCTTAGGCTGAAATATCTCTCAATAATTTTGTTTTCAGCTGAGAAAGACTAAGAATAATCTGCCTCAACCCACAACACCTCTCTCTCTTAATTGTTACGATGGCATTTGTAGTAAGTACCGTGTCAGTAAACCTACCTGTTTATCGGCTCTTTTTGCCCCTCCAGTTGGTGGACTTGGCCCTTTTGGTTAAGCAGGACATGGCTCCCAAAGCTGGTGACCCATTCAGTCATGCCATATCTGCCACCTTCATACAGTATCACAACTCTGCTGAGGTAAATCTTGCTTTTTAACGTGTTAATGCATTTTATGGTTTTTTACTTGTATTTGGTAGTTTGTTGCTTTCAAAGTAGATCTTATTGAATCTGGTATTGATAGAGACTTCTGTTACGGAGTATATGAACTTTGAAGTTATGGATTTAGATGGAAAGACATTAAATTATAGCTCCAAATGTTAAATTCTTAGCAGCATCTTTATATCTAAATGTAAATCCTCTTTTCTTGGGTGGAAATTTCTTCTCTCTGTATTGAAGGCTTTCTCTATTGCAGATTTGGAGATTAAAGTTGTCAACAGTGGTAAGTGCAATAAGTGCTGTATTGCATGCATTGCTATGATACAGATATTATAGTAAACTCTAGAATGACCAAACTGAATTCTGTATTACATCTCTTCTAACAGTAAATCTAAGAAGGCAATAATTATCTTTTTTGTGATTTGATTATATAATGGCTGTTTGACATCTTGCTTTTGTAGCCACATCTCTTAGGGCAATCTACAAGCGTGAAGACCAGTCTTGACTCTCCTGAAAACACACCACCTCCTACACCCACACCCCCAGCATCGGTGGGACAGCAACATCTTGGGAAAACCCCATCAGGAGCCCTGGGGAATGGTGGAATTGGACAGGACTCTACCAAATCCAAACAAAGGAAAAGAAAAAAGGTATTTGAAAAAAAAAAGAAAAAGAAACCAAAACAGCTTCAGGAAATAACGTGTGTAATTTTAAATATTAATTTTAACCTATATCACCTGTTATCGTAGGGTCAAATGTGTGGTTTGGTGTTTTTTTCTGTCAGAAATAGGCTAAAGCTTCTCAGTAATGCCTGCAAACTGAATTTTGTTGAGTTAACAACTGCTACTTCTAAGATGAGCTCCTCCTCTGCAGCCACAGCGGTAGACACCACGCCGAATAATCGTCCCCTTCTCTGACAGAAGCAGCTAGTGTAGGTTTTGAGTTTCAAAGCATAGGCAAAGCAGGCAGAGGCAGTTGGGATTTTTCTGCTCCCAGCAGCAATAGGTGACTGCCTTCTCTGTCCATAACAACTTTGCCTGACCTGCTTTATTTTTATGCCAGTTGGTTGCAAGCAATCTAAATATTTGTTTACTTTGCATAAAATATGGATGTCTCATATTCAGAGTGTGAAATGTAAATCTTACAATTCCTGTCTTCTGTTGTAGAGCCTTGGTATTCTATCTGAGAGGAATATATATATATATCTTAAAAGCACAAGGGAAATAGATTTGATTAAACTCTATAGGAAGCGCTGTGTTGTTAGTCACTTAGGGCCTTTTTGAAAAAAATGTGATGGCCATACTCATTTTGCTGCAAAGCAATGGAGCAACTTGTGATTTTCTCATGTGTGTTATTATTCTCCTAAAACACTCATTTTTCATAGAGTTAAACCAGTCATTTTTACAATGACAGATAGAAAAAGATGTATTTTCTCCTTCTAGTGTCATCAGTGCTGTAGACACTCCTAATACGTTCAACTTTCTCTCTTCCCTTATTATACGCTGTTTAGAAAGCCTTTAGTGAATCCTAAAAACCTCTCTGAAGGCTTTTGCTTTTTTGTCTTCCTTTTTTATATTACATTTGATTATGTTTTGTTTCTGTGGCTGATTTCCATTATAATTCTTAGGAACAAGAATTTAGCTGGAGATGTAGGTTTTGATACATTATATTTCACTAGTGCTGTGAGTTTATTTTAAATACTTAGTGTTTGACTTAATGCCTTTTAAAATAACTATATTCTAAAAAGTGCACAGTTTTAATGAAATGTTCCCATGACTTATCCAATTTGGTTAGGTATATACTGGATATAACTGAGGCATTGAGACAAATGAGTTGACTTGGTGTAGAATGTTATTCTTAGTCCATGAAGGCCCAGTCCAGCAGAAAATATTTGAGTTTCATGTTCCCTTTATGAACGTCAATCAGCAAGGGAAGAATCTGCCATCGTATTATGAATAATTCTGTGTATACACACACAGGCTCCCGTGGACTCGGCACTCTTGAAAATAACACATTTTGTAAAAAATATCCCAAGTTTGAAAGCATTAGTGTATAGTGTAAATGTATGAGGGGACCATGTATGTGTGTACATTAAACTTCAGTGTATAATTTAAGGTTTTGTCATTCTTAGTGCATTCACTAATCCATTTTCATGAATTTATTACCAAGCAGCCATCGTTCTGATAAGTTGTCTGAATTCTGGCAAGCAGCTGTGTCTATATGGAGCCTAAATGAACATCTCAGTTTGACTAGCAAGGAGAAAAGAGTAACTTTTTATTTTAAAATCCCGGGGTATTACTGTAAAATCAATGGACCAGTAGCAGTGAATTCATATTTTTCCTATTTAGGGTCCTTAATCCAAAAAGTCATTTGAAATTTGAAACCATTCCAGTTTGAGGTAATTAAAATATTTTTGCATCACTCTAGCACCATTATGTAACATGTTTCATCTTCAAATTTCAATCTGATATTACTCAATGGTGATTTTGGTGTCAAATTGCTTTCCACTTTGGGTACTTGTTCAATATTTTCCCCACCCCTTGACATCATAATGAGAGCCTGAAATGTTTTAAAAATAGTTTCTGTGGTTATTGCAGTATGACTTATATGACCCTTTCATTTGAGTTTAAAGATTTTCTGCTCTTTTCAATTGCAACATACAGCAGCAGTAGGTGAAAGATTTAAGAGGACAAATATGGTGTTCTTTGGGTCTCTTAAGCAAAGTTCATGTAAAAGTCCTCTTTGATTTGTTAATAGCTTTTTTTCTCTAATGTAGTGTGTGGCAGCAATGATGTGTATCCTCAGGAAAAAAAATTGGTCCATTTTATAAAGGTTTATTTTCATACTTTATGCACTGTAGGTCTGTTGTGTGTTTTTGATTTAGTAACAATTTATGTGTTTTTCTGTTGCAGAGCACTGCAGCCTGTGGTATAGAGGCTCAAAGCGATGCCATCCAGCCCAGCCACATCAGAGAGGCCATTCGACGCTATGGCCACAAGATTGGCCCCCTTTCCCCATTCACAGTACGTAATAACAGAGTTATAAAAAGTTATATTTATAATCTTAAAGAACTTTGATTTTCAAGTGGTCAAATGAAGAAGCTTTGGAATTGTTGAGAGCAATTTGTGGTGACTGTAATTTTCTTTATAAAAGTGGCATAATTCTCTTGGGAAATAAAACTTAGTAATTTCTGTCTCTTTTTGGAAGGACAAAAAAGTTTTTTTTTCTTTTAAATATTATTTTCTTTCAATTACAAATTATGCTTTTTTGTTAGTGCTTGAATTTTCTGTTTTTGCAAAGTTTAGGTTTACAGTTATTTTAAATTATATGTATTCCAATATGGTGAGGAGCACTTTATATTCTAAAATTAGTTGTGTGTCAGATACTGCTCCTATTGGAAGTTGAACTCTCAAGTGACACATTTATGGTTGGAGAAAGAAGAGAATGGTTTCTTTAGACAACTTTGAACCTCCACTAAAATGTAATAGAACTGAGCTTGTGGTAAAACACTGATGGGTAATGAGGTTTTGCCATCGTTTTTTCTATGCAAATTGCAAATCCATTGTTCAGAGCAGCCAAACGAATGCTTTATTTAATTTTCCCAGCTGATAAAAATGTGAAAGTTATCTGTCTCCAGTGTCATAAATTGGGGTCATTTTCTTCTGATCTGCTGTTCTGTGTGGCCTTGCTTACCTCAGGAAGGTACATTTATGTTTAGGAAAGAATGAATATCAAAGAAATCATTATAGGGAAAAAAACAAACAAACCAAAAAACACCACACTAGATCTGAGCTCCTAAAAATCAGGAAAAAATTATCCATTTTTGGAGGGATTTTAGGTAAGGAAAATTATTCTGAATTTGGAGGAAATTCATCTACATAAAAATTATACAGAAGTATATGAAGACCATAAATATCAAGGAAATAGTGGGACTTGACCCCAGAAGCAAAGAACAAGAAAATATTAGAGTAAATGAGTATGTGAAGTTATAATTTTCTTAGTGTCGATACTGATCAATGCTTTTGTAAATGGCAGTAAATGTTTGGTTTATTAATGATAGTTGATAAGTATTTGCAATGAATTATCTTTACATAATTTTACTTCTCTCTTTTGCCAGTCACAAATGCTAAGTTAATATCATGTAAAGCGTAGGACAGAATTTCTAGTCCAAAATAGAGAAGTGTCTTTAGCAGAAGCTTGCTAAGAGATGTAGCTAAGAACATGTCAAAAGCTGCTGAAAGCAGAGAATATATTTAATTTTATTATGTAAAGAGCTCACATAAACAATTACAGAGAGGTGAGTCTTCCTTCCCTGACCCTCACTGAAAGTGGTTTGGTTATTTATTAACCAAAGTTCGAAATTTCTCAGCAACCACAAGATATAATAAAATACTGGGTTTGGGTTGGGTTTTTTTATGTCCTGCACCCTTCCCAAACAGTACAACTAACTGAACAGTTTAATTTGTTGACGTTACCTACTGTCAATGTGGTTGATGAGATGAACAGATGTTGCTCCCTCTAAACAAGCCAAGAACCCTACCTTTTCATATTGCCAGACTCTCATACTGTTGTATTAAAAATATTATCTCTATAGTCCTGAAGAGTACTGCGGCAACGCTTCTTTTGAATGACTTCTGCTTTCTCCTGTTGCCACTGCCTTCACAAGTTTCTTTGTGTATCTACATGACCTCCTAGACAGGATGACAGAACTAGGAGGAATGGTGGCTTTACTCAGTATGCTTCTTATGATTCTGTAGTGACACTTTAAAAACTGCAGAGAGAAATACTGAATGGGCATCTGTCATTATATTCAGTGTAGTCATGCTTTCAGCTGTTTCCACCCTTAAAACTAACCTAAAGGTCATGTAGAAAAGTTAGGAATAATATTTGCACATCGTCTCTTCAATTTCTCTTAATCCTGTTGCTCGTTCTTCCACATCAGATCTGATTTTGTAGTCAATAGGTGCCCTGACAGAGTCTGCTGTAGGTGAGGAGGAAGGATTTTTCTGCATGTCCAGATGTTTTACACTGTTTTCTGATGGTAGTTTACCGTTCGTGTTAGCAGTCCTACTACAGAAGCAAGGAAAAGAATGAAGAAACAACCATTTTTGTGAGCTATATATATGTTCAATTCATACCTAAAATGTATAGATTAGACTGAACTTTAAGTAAAAGACGTATTTCTACATTCTTACTATAATAACAAGAAGAAAGTGCAAATCTGCTAATGCCAAAATGCTGTATTACTCCAGTGTAAGTTTATGATACTTGTAGAGGAAGAATGTAGAATCAGTCCTAGAAACCTAACCATGTACTTATCTATCCCAAAAAACATGAGTTGTGTTGGAACATACAGGAAATCTCATACAAGGAATAATAGGCAAAATAAGTTATCCAAAGTATTCAACAACACTTTTTGAGCATGTTGCTGCTCTTGAGTGCTGACCATTGAGAAAAGACTAGGGAAAGAAAAGGAGTAACTTTAAATGCTTTCCTGTCTTCCACAGTAATATTACATGAACTTCAGCACAGTACAGTTATTGGGGTTTAATAAATTATTTTAAT
>VYZV01003806.1:770-14532 GCA_013401275.1 Pandion haliaetus | reverse complement strand
CCAGCCTCCACGGCCACCCTAATCCATTTGATATGATGATATAATGCAGCTGTCACAAAACACGATCTCCTTTCTTTCAGAAACATAAGACTTCCAAGCCATACATGTAATCTAATCCAAGGAAACAATCCCAAGGGATCCACTTGACCTATCAGTGTCTTCCTTCATTTTGCGCCGTGGGTAGACCGGTCCCTTCAGTTGTCTGCTCAGCAGGATTACAGTCCCTGTCTAAATTGGAAGACAACTGTGCTTTCCTTCTCTGAGTATCAGTTCATCATTGCTATGTGTGAGAAGCTTGCATTAAGCTATGTGTTAAGCTTGTGCTTAACCATTCCAAAACAAGTCTGTATATGAAAGTCCTAACATTGGTGTTAGATTGCTCAGCTGGGACAAAAGGACGACTTCCTTAAGCCGAACATTATTTGTGATGAAGAGCAGCGCATGAAAGGAGACCAAAACTTCTTTCTGCACATTACTGCTGTTTGCTAAAGGAGGCAGAGTCCAGCTTGTTCTTTTGTAATTCCACATCTCAGCCGTTGGTGGATTATTTGAGGAGAGGAGGAGACAAAGAATAAGGGGAAGACTTGAGAAGATCAGGTGAAGCTCTTTACCTGAAAATGGCTCTGTATTTCGCAGAGATGGAGAAATTTCCTTAGCCTTTCAAACTTTCCACAACAGCTCAACCTTCCCTCAGTGCATCAGGGCTTGGGAGTGGTTTTCTTCATGCAGGCCAGAAGCCTGTTCAGACTTTGCTACTTACAGGCCAATAAATTACTTCTCCAAAAAGTTCCTCTCTTGATAAATCAATCTGCTCGTGTGTTTGCACTATATTATGTAAGAGGAGCCTTGTCATCTTATTGAAATAATAGGACATTGCGAGATACCAAGTATTTATGGCTAGATTTAACGATTTTAAAGGAAGCAAATTATTGCAGCTCCAGGGCAGCAGTAACTTACATAGTGACAACTTATACATGTTTTATGTGCCTATTTACTTCAATGTTCCCTACAAAAGTATAGTTACCATAGCAATGACCATGTCACCAGATTTCTTTGCTAGTTCTGAAATACAAAATACCCATATGCCACCTGAACTGTGATTATTTTCTGCACAAGTACTGAAAGTAGAAGTTGAGAGTGTCACACACTTCTCTAAACAAACAGTAACATGCTGATTTACAGAACATTTTATGGTGAAAAGCAATTGGTGCAAGTGGATCTCAGGTCACTAGCATCTCTAGTATTGTAAATCCTTTGCCACTAAGCTGAAAGAAAAGCTTCACTGGCTCCTATCAACAGAGACTCCACTAGTATACACTTAACCTTTAGTCTTCTGTGGAATATTGGTACTTACATGCAATATTCCAGGAAAATAATGTGTGGTATTCAGGAAGACATTTTCTCTGATTTGAAGTGTGAACTCATAAACAAAGCCATCTTTCGGCTATTTACAGCTTGTTAATGTTATATAAAATAGCATCACAAGAACGGGTGCATTTTTTCTCTGCTGCTTCTTCTACTTTAGAAATGGCAAATTTATGAAGAATTTAGGTAGTGACCTTCTATACCTTGGGGTGCAGCTCACTAACACCAATAGAATTGAGAAGCCAGGTACTAGATTTCCCAAATCAGCATTAACCACTGGGGCAGTGGCAGAGTACCCTGATGTGACTTGTGACAGTGAGCGAGTAAAAGGTGAAAACTCTTTTACCACAGATCTGGACTTCTTATAGCTGAGTTATGTTTTCTCACGCGTAACAGTGTGAGATAACCTGAATATATGTAACAATTGTGAATACAGATATTTAAAGAAAAGCAGTTTGCGGGACTGCAGACTTAAGCCACCATTTCAGTCATTCTCCTTTAATAAAGACTTGTCTACACAGTAAAATTAATCTGAACTGAGATCGCACATTATTTTAAGCACAACAGCTTTAACTCAGATTCATATTGTGTCCATTTGTGGACAATCTTATACTGGAATAGGAGTGGTTTGTTCCTGTTTAACTTACTCTGAAAGTGTGTTTAACTAAAGAGGAGCAGGGCACATGAATTATTGAACAAACATGTCAACACATGGGGCCAGCCATTAGCAATTCCATGTGAAGATGCAAAAGTAAAATTGATCCACATTCATGTAATGGTTGATCTCCTCTTCCTCACATCATGCCGTGTCAGAATTCCTCCCACAAAGAAGGAATCTCACTTTGCTGGGTAGGGGAGTGGACATGGTGCTGTTAGGTGTGAAGTTTATCTGTATGAGTTGTAGGGAAGAGTTAGGAAATTACTTCAGCTGGGAAGTTTGATCCAACCTCCCTAAGTCCTTGAACTGGAGGTGGAGACTGAGTGCTTCAGATTCCAGCTTTACGTGACAATGCCACCATTTAGATTCTCTAAATCTGATCAGAGGCCCCCAAAGGAAAATGAAGTCTTAAATTAGAAAGAAGGAAACTTTTTTTCACAGCTAGCATATTGACTGCAAATTGTGTAAAAGGATCAAAAAAAGCCTATTTCATTGTGTTATAATTAGTAATCATTAATAAATAATTCTAACTACTTCAGTTTTTATTTGGATTCTCTCTGTTCTCCTATATTTCTTTCTCAGAAAACAACCTCGGTATTTTTATGTTTATCTAGACAGCAAATGGAATTTGCGAATAATCCTTTAAGAGCACAGGTTTACTCTTCAACCAAAGACATTTGAAATGACCATGGACAGGTGACCCGCAAAACTAGACGATACAATTTGCTGGTGCAAGTGCTGTATTTCAGGAGTACCTTAAGCTGTGTGACTCTGCATGAATTACCAGCTCAGGCTGCTGGCTCACGTGGTTCTGAGATCTCTGTGATGCTCCACTGCCTGATGTAAACATGCCCAAAGACTTATATTGTCTCTGACCTTTGCACAGACATACAGGTACTAGTCCCTATATAATTTACCAGACAGCCTTCAACAGTGACCTATCTATTGTAAGGGTAATCTCCAGCAAGTCAATGGAGTATGACCACCCAGCTTCATGCTGATGGGCAGGTGTGGTGGGAAACTTTGTCCAGAAAGCCCCCTCTCTCTGCAGCTGATGGGCTGTGTGATGGATTAGGTCACTCCATCTGTGTCTCTACTTTTACCACATACTGCTTTCATTGTCAAGAGAGTGTTTGTTCTAGCTGTGACGTTAAAAAGCGTAACTCCATTTACACCTACAGGAGTAGTCTGGCCAGAGTGTTTTTTATCATTACTGGCAAATACACTCAATACAGAAGCATGTGCATCTTGTATACAGTTGAAGGTATAACGTACACTCACATTTGTTGGCACTGCAACAGACTTAGGAATAACTCTGCCTCAATTTCTGGATGAAGGCTGTCTTTCTCCTACTAAAATCTGACATCCAGTTCTTGTTCTGTAGCTACTCCGGTGTTGTATTTCTTCTCTGTCCTCTTGCTGGTGCAGCCCCCCGGTCTGGGGTGGATTTCATGTGTGTGATGCTCACACACATGCTGCTCCGCTGCCGGGAGCAGAGGACCTAATTTTTCATCACATGAAAAGAAACTTGCTGGTACAGTACATTACTAAATGCTAGAGACTTATTTCATGAAATGGGAACACCGCAGGGGAATCTGGCAAGGAAGATGTGTTTATGTAACTGAATTGAGTGTTGCAACTGCCATCACTTAGTTCCCTTGGCTGCAGTGAGCGAGTTGTGAGAGAAAAACAATCCAAACAGAGATCTTCAGACACTGAGGGCAGCTCTAATTACATACAAATAATTAATAAAAATGAAATGCAATATTATTAGAAAATACAAATACCATTCATTTTCCTACATGATCTTGTGTACTGAGCTCATTGATAGTGACAGAAACACCCAAGCTTTTGCACTTTTATTGGAAGTACATATTCTTTGGTTGTCTTCAGCACATTCTGATATCCCAGGGAGATTCATGACACAAGAGTAATTGCACATAATGTAAACAAGATCTGCATTAGTTGGCTCTTTTACTCAGAATCCTTTTCCAAGTCCAGATGTGTGATGTGTAAATGTTAGGAGAACAGAGTCCTTATGAAGTAGCTTTATCAAATGCAGCTAGTCTTCCAGGAAAACAGAGAAAATATAAATTAGAGCTCAAGACCTTGGTCAAATCTGGTGCATAAAATTTTATGGTTATATTTAATGTTCCATATGTGCTTTGGACAAGTGCCATGTTTGTAAAGAACTGCTTCAATATTATTTTTTAAAAGTGACACTTTTAGCACAGTATCCTCTGCAAACTGTTCACTGCTCGCCATGTAAGCCAGCCAGGCTCCAAATAAACTGTTTTCATGGTCTATATCTAAGATCAAAGTGCCTTTTAGAGCATGGCGATTTTCAGAACATGGCATGGTAGATGTCATATGTGACTTGCAAAGCATAATTCAGAAGACTTGATTAACTTGAGTGAAAGAGGAGAGTGTATGATATAAAAATCTGACAAGGGACAAGGAATTAGGAAGATGTATATGTATCTGCTAGTGCTGAATATCTGTTCTGGCTTGTTGTTTATATCCTAATTAGATTTTACTATATTACGTGAGCACTACATTCCTCCTAGCTCTTTTAGGAAAAACAAACCTCAAACCAAAGAGATTCTACAAATTTGTGCCACTTTTCAGAGGTCCTAGCCTATTTTTTTCTTCATTTCCCTAAATCCCTAAGTAGCTGTCTTTTAAAAAAGCTTCCAGTGCAGCATCTGGTGTGCTGTTATTGCCACTGCTTTTGTTCTGAAAGCATAGCACTACTGTTTTAGAATGTTCCCTTTCATTGTTGTCTGGTATTTGGCCAAAAAATTTATTTCTAATATAAGAGAAAGAAGTAAATTTTCAAGAGCCCAAATTGGAATGCAATCTGAACAAAAGAACAGCACTGCTTTGACCCTACAGCTCTTTTCAAATTCTGCATAAAATGGAAGAGACACAGCATCTTGGAAGAAATCACAGGAATTCTTTGTGTTGGAAAGTGTGAGGCAAACTAAATAGATTGAAATAACTTCTGTTATATTTAAACACAAATACAATGCTACAGGCAGAGAAAAAAAAAGATTATTTACACTTCTGAGCACTCAGGAGGTGTGAGAAATATGTAGTGAAGGGCTTGAGCAAGTACTTAGCTAAAAATAACCTGTCCAAAACTGAATTACTACTACTATTACTACAACTACTAATTTCAGCTTCAGAATAATTTGCAGTCTTACATTTGTCATGTAATAAAAAAAGAAATGTATCAGGTGCAATTTCAGGTTCATTTGCAATATGCTAACACATACTAAGCATACAGTAATGGTTAACAAATATATAAATGTATATTCAAATATAATGTCAGTCTGTAATCTCAGTAATTAAAAATTAGTTGTAAGACAAATCCTAAAATAAATGTAGCATTTTAAAGACACAGAAGTAGAGGTTAAAATGGTAACTGTTCTGAAGTATAGCTGAGGATTAAAAAATGTTCTTTGAGTCTGGGAGTATGTGGAGAATGTGCATACGGCAGAATCAGAGATGATAAGGTTTTTGTATGCTTATGTACAAAATTTATAAAATGCTATCCCTTGAAAACTATTATACATTTTTATGATCCTTTAGAATATACAACTGGTGCTACTACGAGAGTGTCCTTGCTTAGCAGAGATTTAGAGAACTGTTCTTGTAAAAAGAGCACAGTTGAAACTCAAAAGTTTTCTTTTATTCAAATGTAGGCCAAATCTTTCATTTCTCTTCCGTTTGGTCTAAGTCCAAATTTTACTTTTCAACTTAGCTTTAAAAGTTATCTGTCTGAATTTATGAACTGAAGAACAATAGTACATATCAAATTGTACAACAACCTCAGTCATTACACTGTAAGAAAAATGTATTTACATTTCAATATTTTATAACTAGTGAATGTATCCAATGATAGTTTTAAGACAGAATAGGTAATAATTCATTGCAACTATATTAACAAGGTAAAATTACTTCATAGTAACAAAAAGATACATCAGTACTATTTAACATGAATGGTGATGTAACGAGTATATCTCAAACAATAACTGTAGGTCTTCATAATCTTCAAGTGCTCAGAAAACTTGAAGGTGCTGATCAGTTACGGTATTTTAGTGGCTGTGATGCCACTGCAGGCACATTTTTTTCCCTAGTTAGAGGTCTAGTGAATAAAAATGCTTGTGAAAACAATTGATTTAACCAGGAACGGTTTGGAGAATGGCTGTACATAGAAGACTGAAATAGAGAAGGTTTCAGAGAGGGAGATCACCGTTGTGTTGTCGTGAGCTGTATATACGTTTGGGAAAGTCTTGTATATGTGTGTGTGTGTGTGTATATATGTGTACATAAAGTTGATTTAACAGGGAAGGCAAATGCCTGACAGACAGTATGGATTCAGCTTCTTATCAGTATTACTGCTACATAGCCAGTGCGTCTTAGAGTAAATGATCACATTGAAAGAAAGGGGGTTGCATACAGTTATCTATGTAATAATGCATTGCTAAACTATGCATTTTTAACAAATAAGTTGTTGTCATAATTATGCTGTTATGTATTGGGTGAAAGATTACTGATCTTTGATGCAGAAATGTAATTTTCCATAATTACATCATTTAATGTTGAGGTTTTTTCTATAGGATTTCATGCATATTCATACATCATTTTGTATTCTTTTTTGCATCTCACTCTTTATCATTTTCCTTTTTTTTTGATGTGTGGTATCTTAAAAGTAGAAAGGAGTGCTGAGAAAGCTTATGTTTGCTTTCCATCACAGGAATTCTGAACCCCACTTCTTGGGAAAAATTCACTTTCATGTTTGAAAGCATAGGAACAAAACCAACCAGTAGGATAGTGTCGTGGTTTCAGGTCAGCTCAGTCGGTAACAAAGCACCACGAAGCCGCTCGCTCACCCCCCACCCCCTCGCCTGGCCACGTTGGGATGAGGAGAAAATACAAAGGCAGGTTTGTGGGTCGAGACACGGACTGGGAGGGATCACTCCCCACTTATGGTCACGGGCAAAAGACAGGCTCAACTTGGGGAAGAAACAAAATCAATTTAATTTACTACAAATCAAAACAGAAACAAAACACAAGGGTATTAGGAAGGGAAAAAAAACAAACATCAGAACAACCTCCCCCCACCCCTCCCGCCTTCCCGGCTCAGTTCCATTCCCGGTGCTTTCTACCTCCTCCCCCTGGCGGCGCAGGGGAACAGGGGATGGGGGTTGAGTCAGCTCGCCACACATCGTCGTTGCCGCTTCTTTCCTCAGGGGGAAGATTCCTCTCTCGTTCCCTGCTCCAACGTGGTTCCTTTCCGCGGGCTGCAGTTCCTCACAAACTTCCCTGGCGCGGGTCCTTTCCGCGGGCTGCTCTCCCGTCTCACACTGCTTCAGCGCGGTTTTTACCATGGGGTTACGGCCACCTTCGGGAGCTTCCGCTCCACCGTTCACCCCCCTGGGCTGCAGGGCCATCAGCCTCCTCAGGCGCCTCCTCCTCCCCCTCCACTTCCATGATTCCAGTGTCGGCAGCGATGTTCCTCTCAGGTTTCCCAACCCCCACACTACCGGTTCCCCTTCTTAAATATGTTTCCCAGAGGCGCTACCACCGTCACTCCCCGCCTAGAGGCGGGTCCGACATTTTGGCGCGCGGGTCCAACATTTTGGGGCAGCGAATTCTTCCAGCAACTTCTTAAAGGGGCCGCCTCTGCACCCCCCTCCCCTGCCACCAAGGAAAACCGCGCCACACAAACCCATAACAGATAGTCACGTTTGTGTTACCTAAGCCAATTTTTAAAGGAAAAAGCAATTAGAAATGAGAGTGATTTGAACACGTGAAGCAACTGGTTATAGATAATTTGAATGTTTGCTGCCAAGCGTATTATCACCCACATGAAATAGTTAGGTGAAGTTCAGTGGTCAGGACATTAATAGACTTCCATGTTTTCTTCATCTTTGGTGTGCTGTACTGATGCTAGCAGTCCTTTGGCCAGCAGAAGCTGGATGGAGGGTTTTTCTGAGTCCCTGAGAAATACTGCTTATTAGTCAAAGCAGCTTGTTCTTACTCATTTGTAGTTCTTGACTACCCCCACCTGCTGTGTGGCTGTGGAGAGTTGCTTGGTTTCTTTAGCTGTTTCTTTTCCATCTTAACCGTCATCTGACTTTTCTGCATATATCAGTCTTTGATAAAGTCTCCCTGCCTAGCTCCTGCATGGATTTTGTCCCTTGCTTGCAGTCAGTAGCTACTATCTTAACTCAAAGTATAATACCAAATTTCAAAGACCTTGACAGACTGGAGAAACGGGCCTATGGGAATCTCATGAAGTTCAACAAATGAAAATGGAAGGTCCCCTTACCTGGGGAGGAATGTTGGTCCCAGGAGGGACTGGGAAACAGCTGGGTAGAAAGCAGCTTTGCAAAAAAGGACCTCAGGATCCCAGTGGGAAAAAAAAATCGATTTGAGCCGGCAACATGCCCTCACAGCAAAGGCAGCCAACAGCATCCTGGGCTGCATTAGGAAGAGCATTGCCAGCAGGTGAAGGGCAGTGATCCTTCCCCTCTGCTCAGAACTGAGCTGCATCTGGAGTGCTGGGTCCAGTTCTGGGCTCCCCAGCACGAGAAAGACACAGACTTACTGGATTGATACCAGCAAAGTGCCACAAAGATGATTGAAGGCTTGGAGCATCTGTTGTATGAGGAGAGGAGACCGAGAGCCTCAAGAAGAAGAGGCTCAGGGAGAACTTATCAATACATATAAATACCTAATCAGAGGTAGTAAATAAGATGGTGCCAGGGTCTTCACAGCAGTGTCCAGTGACACGACAAGAGGCAACAGGCACAAATTCAACTACAGGAAATTCCACTTAAGCATAAGAAAAAACCTTTACTGTGAGGGTGGTCAAATGCTGGAAGCAATTTCCCAGAGAGGCTGTGGAGTTCTCCATTCAAAACCAAATGGTCCTGGGCAACCTGCTCTAGCTGACCCTGCTTGAGGAGTGGGGTTGGACTAGATGATGTTCAGAGGCCCCTTCCAACCTCAACCACTCTGTGATTTCTCTAATATCTCTTTAAAATATGTTAGAGTTTGTGATCCCTCTGATTTCATTACTTGACTTTTCTTTCAGCCTCTGCTCTGTCTTAGTCCCACTCAGGTTCAGGTTGGCTTCTTTTAGAAAAGGAACAAACATACCAAAAAACCACTCATCCTCAAACACTTAATGGTCAGAAGCAGATAAATTCTAACTTCTATTGATTTAAGAAAAATCGGTGCAAGAAATTAGCAACTTGTCCAAGATGATAAATAGTGCCTTAGTCACATCTGGAATGAGAGCTCATGTTCTTCAGTCAGGACCACAGTGAACTAACCGCGGTCAGATTGAAATTTTGTTTTTCCATGCAATGACCATGTTGTGAGAGAGAGCCACTTGTACAGACTGAGAACTAGGTTTTTGCTTCCATAAAGTAGCTGCAGTAGCTAAAATTGAAAATACAAGAAAACAAAATGTATCTTGAATATTCGTGTCTTGAACACAGATAAATGCATCATCAACTTAGCATTAAATAGCACAATATACTCCAATAAGAATCTTTAAGTCAGCTGGGTTCAAAACTTCATTGAAAGAATAAAATGTGTAATATTAAGATCAGTTAAAAAGTTAGCATTATTGCTGGAGGTTGCAGAGAGCAACTTTATTTTCTTGCTAGAGTTAACGAGCAGTGTAAGCCTAGCACATGAAGAGAGTTACATGATGATTGCTCTTTACAGGGTTCCAAATACCATAGCCTTAGTTGTAATTCTAAATGGCTGTGCATGACATCATACCAAACAAAGTATATAAAACAACTCAATTTCACTGCTAAAAATGTGTTAACCTTTTAGCTGGACTAGAGACAATCCTGCTGGATCCCAGCACTTTTAGCACAGTATCTGATTATTCTCTTCATCTGAAATTGCTAGATGAGAATATCTTGTCAGTGATTTCAGGCTAGTCTGAGCAGTTGCAATCATAAAAGGCCTTGTTGAAAATGAAGCAATCTTTTATTTCTGTTTGTCATCCGTCAGCCAGAAAGTTAGCACTAAGAGCATCCGACGAGCAGTATTAAAGACTTCAAAAGACCCTGCACCTCTCTTATTTTTTATATGAATTTAAAACTCTTTATCTTCTAGCTATTAAATTAATTTTAAGGTATTTGTTTTCATTTTTATTCTGCTCTCCTGGTTCAGTGATGATTAAGGAAGGGGTCTTTTTTTCTTCTCCCTCTGTTCTGATCATGATGCGTCTATTTTTAAGATAGAGACAGACACATTTGTATAGGGAGGTGGTGTAAGGAAGTATTGTTCACTAATTTGATGCTTATAAAATGGGAGGAGAGACACACATACAGAGCCATAGGTAGTTCAGATCTTTAGGTAAGGATGTAAGGTAGAGATACAAGTAATAGCACTTTATCCATCATAAAATTTCAAAATGGCTCAGAGGCATATCACTGCTGCAGCTGTTGCAGACCCTGTAATGGCACTAAGCTCTGACTCAGGGTGATTTTTTCCATAGAAGATTCTAGCAGGAACTATAGTTTTGGTAATAACCTGAATAGGAGAATAAATAACTTGAATATTAATGAATTGTATGTGCTACAGATGCTCCAGGGTGAACCCAAGCAGGACAGAAAATACGTTTCTTTCTCAATTCTTTTCACACTAGGCTTTTTCAGACAAAACCCTCTGGTACTCTGCCAGAACCCCCTCTGAACATTACAACTTTAACCCCATATGGTATTTGTACTTGTTCTGATTATTCACTTGAACTGATTGTTATTATTTTGTATTTTCACCTACTGGGTGATGGCAGTGTAGATATATTTACCAGTATCTTTAGTACTACTGGAGCAAGGTGAAATAATATTTTAGGGTATTATATGAAGTCTTGCTATCCCTTATGAAGAAAAGCAATTTTGGGGTCTGGCAGTGCTCATGGGAAAAGTAAAGAAGGAAAAAACCACCACAGTGTCCCTTTATGATAATCTGTCCATCCAGCTGATGCCAGCTGTGCTTTCTTCAGTAATAACTAGTGAGGGGTAGATACTTGCTCAGATACTGCTGATACTCGGTGTTGATTCTCAAGCTGTGTGCGGGGTCTGTCCATTCTGTGACCACTTTTATTGATCTTCTCTGAAACGTGAACAGGCGTACACTGCTGACTGAATCAAGGATTAGTCTTCTGTGCTTGTCAAACAAAAATAATATTGAAGCATTACATCCATGTAACACATCCCCAAGTATAGCTCAAACTTTATCAGCTGTAGCAGAATTTCACCAGATAGACATTTGTTTCAGAAAATATGCTGGGCGGTTCTTTTGACTTCTGTTTGTCAAACTCTCATATGACCCATATTAAAGCAACTGTCTCTGGGGGAAAGAAAAGAAAAAAGATAAAATCATATTCACCTCCTGAGCCCTAAATGCCTTTATAAATGGCTATTTTTAATAAAGGCATATGAGCTTGTATTGCTTTTACACAGTGAAATGTAGTAATAGTTGACCTTAAAGTAATGCCCGTCTAAATCAGACTACAATGACATAAAAGGCTGGATAAGACAATCTACATTGTTTTGAGTAACTGTTGATAACTACTTAGCACTGAATTAGAGAGCAACATATGTATCCTGCCACTAACCACAATAAATGTACTGTTGGCACTAAAGGTTAGTAAACCAGCTGGAACAATGTCCTGTAGACTTTCCATCCGTTCATTTTAAATAACAGACTAATAGTGGCCATTTGTTGAAATGTTTTCAACTGATCAACGGATAGTCTTCAGCAGTATCTACCTCTTATTCCTTAGGTCATGATTAGCATTACCCCAGCTTTGACAACACCCCTGTTTGCATAGTATGAAAGTAATCATAGTTCTTGCATGCTGTTAATTCATCATGGTAAGAACTGTGGATCTGCCATTATATGTATGTGTGCGTATATATATGCATCTATTATTTTCTCACTTAAAATTGGGATGGGCGATAAAATCAGGTATAACTTAGTTTGCCTTTGTGTGGCATACATACAAAAGAGTGGTATAAAGACAGATCATACTACTGCATGTTTATGGGCTGCATTAAATACCTGGATTTGATATAAGAACACCCCACCAACTGTGTCATGAAGTTAGTGGGTGTTTGTATGACATCTTTGTTACAATTCAAAGGCAGCAACTGAAAATCCGTTGTCCTGTCTGTGCCTTAAGCCACATTTCCAGGGTCATATTTAGTGTAAACTGGCCTGGAGCTGGAAGAGTGGAAAACATGGCATGGCACCGCTCACTAAGCCCCCCTTCTTAAAAACTAGCTTAGCTCCTGCACTGTGACCAAAAGGAGGGCACATGGTGATCTTGATAAGTCATTCTTTGTGACTTATCTTCTGACAAAAAAAGGAGGGAGATTTTAACAAAAGAAGATGTCTTTTATTGGCCCATATTCAGAATTACTGGGCACAACAGATGCTGCTGAAATCAGAGGTTCTCAGTACCTATGGAGTGTACAAAACTAAAGATATAGCTCTGAAGCACAGCATTTTATAAGAAAGCTCTTTTTTATGGACAGGGAAAGATGACAGAAGAGACGGGCAGGTAGGAAGGACAAATGCGCCTACCTAAGCCAAGCTGAACTACAAGTGTTAGTAATTATGTTATAATAAAGCAGAAGACTTTCATGTCTCTGTAGGGCAGTGAGACAAATAATACATGAATTTTTGGTTGGTTGGTTGGTGGTTTTTTGCTTTGTTCTACAAAGTTTTTCAAGTATACTGTCCGTTAGGAAATCGTGAATATTTCTATTCAGAAATACAAATCTTCAGCACCTAAGAAAGGAGGTTGTCAATATAAAACAACTTTGATTATTTAGTCAGTCTTCTACAGACTTAAGTTGTAGATATCAGCGTGCATCACTTGCATGAAAGTCTTCCCTATATCTCCATTTGCTTATTTTACTTTGTTGTCATGCATTTCATTTAGATAACAGGGTTTTAATGTTAGAGAAGATTTGTGAAACTAACTTTGTGGCTGCAAACAAGGCAATCTGTAGAAAAGCAAGAGGGGATACAAAGAACACAAAGTTATACCAGGATTGGAGATGAACTTATGAATGGGATGGAGAGTACTAACTGATTATAATGAAGAAAAAGGGAATTATCTAAGTGAGATAATCATTGCCTTTAATGTGTTCAAGGAAACAATGTAAATGAAAGAAAACTAACAATTCGTACTTCTGAAATGTAAGAAAGGAAGGAAATGTTTAAGATTGATTTTTAGAAGATTTTAGCAGTTTAAGAAGTCTTGTAAGGTAGAGTGGTGGAAGTACTATTCAAGTTATAATCAAACATGGTTGGTACCAGTAGGAATGGTTCCATCAAATGCAAACACTAAGTGGCTGGTCCTTATAGTCATTTACTGTTTCTCATTGAGTGAGTCCACTCAAGTTTGCTTTTTTATTTCTTTTTGTTGTTATACACTCTCCACTGCACTGCACTACAAGGATCTTCCTCTGCAGTTACACATGCTGTATGTGTTGCGGGGGGTTTAAGATTACATTGATTCATGGGCCGGGCTGAAGTCACCGAGTCACAGATTTGTTATGCAGAGGAAGAGGACGATATTCCTGAAAATGTGAATTGGGCTTGTTTTGAGTAAGTCAGGAAGTTTACAGTTACTGCAGTAGGAACTCCCCCAAAACCTGCCAGTAACCTCCCAATTAAAAAAAAAGT
>VYZV01003785.1:0-52267 GCA_013401275.1 Pandion haliaetus | reverse complement strand
CCTCCCCCCAATTTTCTTTTTAACCCTCTGGTGCGTAGTTTTGATCTGGTCCTGTGGGTACGGTGGCCGTGGCCTTCTGCCAGTTTGTATGTAGATATATTTATGTAAAACATTTTCTCTCAGCTCCTTGCCAGCTGTTCCACATTTTCCAGCTGCCACTTCAGTTTGAAATGATGGACTGTACGGATCTCAAAGAGCCTTTTAGTCAAAGGTAGGGATAGCTGCCCGTTTGATACACAGTGTCACGTTTTGGAGGCTACTTCGCTGAAGGAGTATTAGGTAGCAACCCGCAGCAAAATACTCCTCGCCGTCGCGCTGCTGCGACTTCCCGCTTGATTTTCAAGGCTCAATAAACGTGATTTTTTAAGCTTCAGCGTGCAGACTTCATTTCTTTTGTGTGTGCTACAGAAAAACTTGGAAGCGCAATTTTTCAGAGGCCTTGAGATACGTGGCTGATCGAAGCAACAAACATTTTTAAGAGGGCACGGCTGCCCCTCTTTCTGTGCATGATGAGGGTGTCTGTTTTGAAACCGTTTAAGTCGGGGGAATAGTGAGAAATCACCAAGCTTCTCTGTGTTACAAAATTGTTTTGTTGTGGTGTTGAGCGAGATTATGGATGGAAATTTGCAAGAACTGGCCTTAAGTAGTTTGAATATTTGTGCAATTGCATTGTAATTTGGAAAGGTGCCTCACTGATTGATTCCTATAATTATTTCATTTAGGTCCTTTATTAAAAATTAATAATGATCTGACAGTTTCTTAATTACATATGTCATGATTATTTTGAAGGAAGACGAATGCAGTGTTTTAAAAGTAAAGTAACCTTAAAATGTAAAAACTGCCGTGTCCACACCACTGTATTTCAGTGGAGGAAATACATATTAAAAGTAATGGTGAATGAGTTTAGCAATGTAAACTGTAGGCAGCCTCCTGAGAGTTTGTTTATGTAATGAAGGTTTGGGTTTAACTAGCTAGTATGTAAATACTTTCAGTTTGGTGTATAGCCCAATTCTAAATACATAAATAATAGTAACTCTGAGAGAAGGCTATTTTAAGGGGGAGGATTATTTCTTTAAAAGCAGGATTATGTGATTTGAATGAGTAAGAAGAATGAGTAAGAAAAGAACTCCCTCAGTGTATGTATATTCTTTTAAGCAGCAGTGGAAGTAAAACTATGGCTTAAGGTGCCTAAATGAATGCAGTCTTGCATTCTGATAATTGCACATGGTTTTCAGTAGGACATGCTGTTTTCCAAAGCATTTCTGTGGAAGTACTACAAAACAAAGACATCACCTGCATTTTCCTGCTTAAGTAGAGTAATGTTTTTGGCTTAAGAAGACGTGCGGTGGCCAAGACACTGTTTACTGCTATAAGTAATCTTCAGTTGTGAAAGAAACGTTGTGCATTTTCTAACACAAAACCATTTTGTAACTAAAAATTAAAGTATCGATGGTTATAAATAATTTCTGTTTATTTTGGAATCAGTGTTAGAGAAACCAAAGTACTCAAGTTTTGAGATATCATTGAAATTTGTTCATCTTGCAGATTACTTAATTTTTTAACAAGGTAAATGTGTGCATTTGGTACTGACCCATAAAAGTTTCAGTCACACTTCCTGCCTTGTTTTTGGGAAGGCTATTCCATTACCTGCACTCGGTAGCGTGTTTGAATTTCATCCTGCGTAGTCAAGGAAGGAATGGCATATTTTTGTGTTTTAGAGTGTTAGTGAAAAGTTAGTCATCTTTGCCTGATAAATAAGGAATCTGATGGTTATTAAAGCAGGATTTATTTGGAGTTATGGAAGGAAGCAGTTTAATGATCAGTGTTGCATGCACTCAACTATATGGAGACAGTAATGTACAAAGAAAAAGCAGACTTGAAGGAAAAGTGAATCAATGAGTCATAAAATCCTCAGGAAAACCTTAGTAATGGAATGTTAATGCTTTTAGACTATAGTAGATTATCTTAAAAGTCAGACTTTTCTTCTTTATGCAATTGTTGTAAATCCCTAGCTAAAGAATACTTTGAAGAAGGCTTTAGTTTTTCTGGCACTCATATTCTGTAGTCATTCTGATTGTTTTGGAAGATTCAAGAAATTTTCTGCCAACTTGCAGTTAGGCAATTAAAATGCTAAAATGGCTACAGAGGAAGCTTTTTATTCAACAAAAGGTTCAGCTGTAATAATGATTTCAAGTTGTCTTTTAACCACAGGTTTTATAGGCGTCCTCCCTTTAGACTTTGTCATTTTTATAAGGGAATTGATTTGTTATACTTTAAAATCAAATAAAATGAGACAGAATAAACAAAAATAGGGCATGGGTGCTGCTGCAAACTTTTCAAGTTCTTTGAGTGCATTTTTCATCTTTACTTTTATTTGATAGGTCTGTGAAATAGAGCTGTAGACTGGCAAAGACTTTAAATGAAATTTCACACTTTGATGATTTTTTTAAACTTTGATATATTGACAGCAAAAGGAGCTGCAAAGCTTTTATATAACTTGAGCAGTAACGCCAAGCAGCAGTCAAACGTCTCTATGCATTTGTGTTTAACTGCAGAAGAAAAACATGTCCATGGGCAGTAGAGGGTTCTTATCAACTCCCTAATCCCAGATCCCAGCAAACCTTGAGGGCATGCCTCAGATCTTGCTGAAATCATTGTAGACTCTCACAGTTTTCAGATTAAATATGCTATGTGTTCCTGGCTCCAACAACAGTTTTATGAGCTCACTAAGCTTCCTGTTTTAAGATCCTTTTCTGAAGTTTTTAGGAGCTGCTAAAGGCGATGCTGTCTATGGCAAGTGGTACTTGTTAATTTAGAGACACTTTAGATATTTCATTCTGTCTGTAAAAATAGCCAAAATTGCTATTTTCAAATTGGAAGTCGAGTTGCATTGAAAAAAAGAGCTCCTGTACAGAGGGGTTCTGTTGTTTTAATGTGTTTGTCAGTACACAAGGTTACAAAGTTTATACGAGGCTTGATTTGTTTTATGGGGGCTTGACTTCGGGCTCTTTAAAACGAGGCTTTTTCAGTTGTAATTCTAAGCACAATGCAGCTTTTAGTACATAATTTCTGAGCCTTTTTTAACCAATTGTGTTTGCACCAGCTCATTAAACATACCTTTGAAGTTCTCATTCTTCTTTAAGTGTCAAAGAAGGGAAAATGTATTCTGCCAAGGGTGAATTTCAGTGAATCAGGTAGTTAACCCTGGGATTTGTTTGACCCTTCTGAACGAACGGTGTTGCACCTCAAATTCTGGGTCCGGTCTTTTCTAGCTGCTAAATAGTTAACTCTTATGTTTTATTCACTGTAATCATGTTTGTGTATTTGGTGTAATAGTTTTAATTAAAAAGGAAAATACTTATTGTCCAACAACATGTGTCATGTTATTCCCGAGAGAACTTGAGCCAATTTTGTGCTTAAAGGTTATTCAATGAATGAAATTTTGAAAGCCCATTTGTCAAGGTACTGCACGGTTTCTGTTAGTTTTCAACCCCCAAATTCATTGTCTGCATGGCCCAGTCATTAGTCATCAGTGTGTTAGTGCTGCCTGCAGGCAATGCTGCCCAGCACTTCTTCACACCATTAGAGCTCTAAAAGTGTGCTCTGCCGACTTGTAGAATTACTGCTCTGATTTCCGCTTGGCTGGGTTTGAGGTAAGTCCCCTCCCTACCTTCCCGCTCACTCTAATCCCTCCTTTCTTTCAAGGCCGCTTTCTGCAGAGATTTAGGGGAAAACTTTCTTAAAGATTGTGCTGGCATCATACTGTGGTTTTGTTGTGGTATACGCTGTACATATAAATTGTACCTGCGTTACCTTGAGAGAGTGTTAAATTGGCTGCTGATCTGAAGAGTTGGTTTCTCTCTCTTCTTAAGAACAAAACAAGAAACAAGACAATACATTGATCTTAAAAAAGCCTGCAAGATTATTTAGATTACAACAAGGGACGAACTAATTGGGGTAGAATGCGTTTGTCTCTAAATAGTTGCTGGGTGTCAGAACTGATAATATCAGAATCCACTACCAGGAGATCTGATTGAATAATTTTCTTAGCTGAACTTTCCACTCTAATGTCAAGTTATTTCTTGCACGGATTGCCAAGACAATCCTTCTTTTTTTTTAAATGATGCTCAAAATGCTGCTATATTTTTTTGGTATCTGATACTTAGCTCAGGGCTAAAGGACCCAAGTAACCTTTTGGTGGTTTAGAGCTGAACCTCCCCCAACTATGCTGCTTCGTATGATACTCTGCTTTCTTTACATACAAATCTGTTAATGTCAAGAAAATCAACTGCGTGTAAAGAATACTTCATCCAGCTGCGGAGAGAATGAAGCCTTCATTAGACAAGATGTATGAATACCTGAAACCGAATAGTCAGAAACACAGATCAAGTTAGTGTCACTTCAGTACAATGTCTGCTGTTCTGAACCGCGTATATTAAAATGAAATCCTAGCACTACCGATTCTTAACTAAGAGGACATGTGGTTTGGTGTGGTTTTGCTTGGCTCTTCAATTCACTATGGATGTTTTTTCTGGGAAGAGAAGACAGCTGTATAATTCTATCATTACACTATTTGAACAGGGATAGTGTATTGTGAAGTAATTTATACTGCAGCAGTTCAGAGTTGTGCTGTTGTATTTTGTCAGGTTACAAAAACGTGAAGGAATCATGATGCAGTTTTACTGCTACTGTGAGACAGGTGTAAAACCTAAAGTAAACTGTAAAAGCTGAAGATAAAGTTTTATAAAGTACCTTTCACACTTGAAGTTCTTCCTGGGTATATGGAGCTTTCCTAGCTCTTTTACGTGTTAAAACATCTGTGTTGGGTTAGAATGTGAAATTGTGGATGAAGGCATCCCTTAACCTGAGACTACGCTGAGGAGATAAACAGGCTTCCAGAAATGGGACTGGTGATGAAAGCACGGCACTTTCAAAAACATTCTAGTTGATTCTTTTTATCTTGTTTTAAAATGCTAATTGTAAAATATGGAATACGGTCTTTTCTTCTTTCATTTGCATATCATAAGTTGGAAACAGAAGGCACATCTTCGCAGTAGATGTATATTAAATATATTCTTCCGTCAGCTCAGTTCCTGTATAGATTGACATTGATACATAGATGTAGTTTTGATTCTAAGGAAACTTTCATCTGTTGGGATTGATGAGATAAAGCAAAAAGTGTGAAGAAAGTGGTCGTGCCATTGGAATTCACGTTTAGCTCTGATGCTCTAAATTAGAATATTTCTGCATTCTTCTGTGGCAGTTGTAGTGACTTCTTATTTGATGAACTAAATAAATCGTGATGCAAAGCAACACCCATTACAGATGTTTGTAATTTGCTTTACCAAGCTGTTTGTCGACAAACTGGCAAGAAGGGAAAGAAGAAAACATCCTGTATCATCGCCATAAGTGTTCCTAGCGCTAGTAACAGTATCAGCAGAGGAAGTCATAGGGTATGTTAACACAGCAAGTCTTGCTGGTTGTCCCCTCTGTGTGTTCCTGTCCTTTCAAATCTTAGGTGTATGAATGCCCTAATTCGGGTTTCATAAAACAAGTGTTTTGCAGAAGGAAGTCACAGCGCTGTTAACTGAAGTTTGTTTTGGATTTAGTGCTGCTGAATTCCTGAAGAAAGATGGGGCAAAACTGAGTAGGCTTGGTAGGGAAGTTTGAAGCGTCACCGCGCATTTTAACCTATTACTACAAACAGCAAAGTCCACAGGAGATTTCCATGCCCCCCCCGCCCCGTGCTAATGCTTTTACAGCTAATCTTACTTTGACATAATTATTAGAGTTTCTCCTGCTACAGAGTTTGAAGAACAAGGACATGCAGGATTGCAAAACAAGCAGTAACACAGCTTACGCTGAATTCTCTAGCAATATTAGGCAGTTTAATTGGCAGGACTTCTGATTTCTTAAGGGTAAGTGTATTACTGGTTTTAAACCCAACCCCCTCCCCAAATATATTCACAGATTTGGAGACTTGAAAAATATGTGGCACTTCCTATTTTTGTTAAGAAACAACATTTGTTCTATTCATTGTCTGTATTTAGATAGTTTGTAAGAGAGTCAAAATGAGGAATAAAGAAACCCAAGACCAGGTGATTAAAATAACAAATGTTTACATGCAGAGTTAATGACCTGGTTTGGTTCGTTGGTTTTGGTTGTGGGGTTGGGTTTTTTTGTCATTTTAAAGCTCAGTTACTTACTCTAAAGATTCTTGGATAATGAATGGATTATAAATTTTTACCTCAGAGGATACATCACATCTGCAATGTAAAGCCACTAAGATGTGTTTTAAGTTCTGGCTCTGTATCCCTCAGCTTTGTGTTCCATGTCCCCAGACAACTTCAGTGAGGGTTGAACTGGTTAGATGTGGACAGTTTGACCCAAATCCTTCAGTGTTTTTATCCGTTAGATTCTGTTTACTGGGTAAGAAACTGAATCACTTCTTTCCTGGCAGAAAGCTGTTTTATTTAGATACAGAGTTTAATCTGTTGAAGTAATAGTAAAAACATTTAATTGGGGTTATACTTAACAGCTTTCTAAGTCCTGTAACGAAAGCAGAGATAATCTACTTGTAAGAGTACGTGGACGATGTGTGTCAACTGAGGTGCTGCCTCAGTAGAGAGTGCCACTTATTGATCCTCCTGTATGTGTATGTTTCAGATATTTTCAGAACTTGGGGTAATCCAGTTTATCTGTAGCAGAAAGACGTAAGCAAATGTAATTCCTCTGGAGTCGAGCAATTATTACACTCGATCAGTAATTCTGTGTATGCCATAGAAGAGTTTCTCACTTAGGATCTTAATCACGAGGATGCTAATAGCACTTATTTGCCTAGCCGATTGCCTTTGTGTTTGTGATCCTGCATTATTGTTGCCATGAGCTATTGAACCTATCAGGAACAGATCAGATCATCATTAACCAGGCTTTAGGTGTAGTTGTTTTTCAGTCTTTATGGGGGGAAGAAATCAAAGGAATGTAACATGAGAGGACAGCAGATAATAATGAATTTGGAAAGATTGTATTAATGCATATGGTGCCCTATAACTTGGGGTATTTTTTAATTTCGAGCAACAAAGCCATCTATCTGATTCTGTCAGCAGGGGGGTTTGTGTTTTTTTTTTTCTTTCTAATTTGACTTTGCATTTTAAAACATGTAGGGGAAGTATGTGGTTAGCAACTAGTGCATGTATAGATCATGCATATAATTTAAACGGAGATAAGCATTGTGAAGTATGAGATACCTTTTTTTCCCTAACTTATTAATGGTTTGTTGTGGTTTGTATGTATAGTGGGTATAAGACTGTTATTTATGCAGTTTATATCAGTCTTAGTCTTATTGTGACCAGTTGTCTCAACAGGGAAGAATCCGAACAAAATTTGCCCAGGAGTAGTTAATGGGTGTTGCAGAATTCTGGTTTAGCTTACAAACAACTGAGAAAAGATAAAACTACTTAAAAAACATATAGTATTTAGATTAGTTCCTATAGTTCTTATAAAAATGGTGAGATGTACCAAGAGGTTAATGTTACAACTGGAAGATATTTCTTAAAATGTCTGAGCACTTGTGTGTTTTTCAGCAAGTACTGTCAGGGGTAACTTTGTCAGTGCAGCTTTGCCAGTAGGTTTGATGGAAAGCAATGCTGAAATCTAGGTGGGTTTTGGAAGTTAAATGTACCTGAATCAAGCCTGTATAAATCAGTATGAAATAGCTCCCATATAATAGCATAAGATTGTCTCATGTAAATTTTGCATTTGAATGTATCTGAACAAGACAGATTTATTTTTTTTTTTAATCCTTAAATAATCCCAAGGAACGGGGTTTTGATAAACTTGATAAAGGGTCCTTTATGGTTGAGAGAGACTGTAATTTCCTGATTGTTCTTCATGCCTCCCCTTGTGTTTTTCACTTTCATACAGTTGTGCTGTTCAAGATGTATTGTATCCCCAAAGACTGCTTCCAGTAGTGTGGATCAAAGTAGTACCTATGAACACCCTAACTACCCAGAGTCATTTCTGAAAAATTAAACATGCTATGTTTGCTTGCACGCTGATTGGGGCACTCTGGTTGCTGATAGCAATCAGTATGAACTTCCCTACTGCTGATGTAATGATGATGAATGCTGTGACACTGCTATTTCAGACAGCTCTTCTCAGCGGATGCAAACCACTTGTTAATGAATTGAATACAACTACAGCACCACTGAATAAAACAGGGGAAGGTTTTTTGTGTTTTTTTTTGTAAACCCAACACATTAAAAGATACCCCCTTAAAAAATATAACAAATAAAGGCAGAAGAAGGTTTACTTTCGCAAGAAACATAAACCAGTCTAAAATGCAAATTGAGAATTTTAGGTGCTGATTCCTGCCCAAGCGGTTAGACTGAAGCAATTAGTCTTGTTGAAGTCAGGGAGCCTATTCCTGCGAATAAATATTTGCTTGATCTGGCCTTTAGAACTAACATATGCAATACAAATGCAATGATTTAAAAAGTGACTCAGAGAGGAAAAGGGGCACAGAGCTGAAGATCTCATGGAATATCCAAGTGTATGTTCAGAAAGGGTCACGTTTCCTGCTCTTCCAGGCAGAGGGGCTGCTCCACTGGTTTCAGTTAGTTGGCACTGTGAGTAAATGAACAAAAAGATTTTTTTTCCTCCCCAGTATATTAATATGATTATTTTTACTGCTGTGAAGCACGGTTTTGTGACCAGCATACATAAGGACCAGAAATAACATAATTTCAGATTGCTTGAAAGAATTTTTTTTGTTCGAAATACATTTCCAACATACTGTTTTTGACACTCCTTTTAAAAGAGACAGTTTTCCTCATTTAACTAGTTCATACTAGTAGCTTGTTCCTAAATTTCCTCCAGTTTAATATGCAATTGGTGAAAGTTTACATTTATGATTTAAAAAGAAGAGACACACCTGCAGGCAGGTTGCTGTTTTGAGAAGGATTAGGTTTAAAATGGGGATCTGGAATTAATTGTGCAGTGGGTTCAGGCTTTAGGGAAATTACAAAAGGTTCAGGCATGGTTGAATGCGAGAAAGCCATGAATGTTTGCTTTCAGGAAGGAATGTTTATCCCTCTATTTACCTATGAAAGTTAAGGCTTTCGCCCCTATACTGTTATAGCGTTTTCTTGCCATTCTTATGTACATGGAGATGCTGGATAGCTGACAGAAACTAGCTTTCTGGTTTTTTGAAAGCAGAGCTCCTTTCTGCAGAATAGATACATATTGTCTCAGGCCTGGGGGCGGGAACAGGGAAGTCACTGACCCACATGCTGGGGAGAGCCGTGTACACCATGATATAAACCACTTCGTATTTTAATGTGAAGACGATGTCAGGCTGGCTGATTTTGCGAATGCTTTTTCATAGGGATTAGCAGCCAGTGGAAGGAAATCTTCACGTCATCCTGGACATTTGTTTTCGTGGTAGACTGCAATTCTCCTATTTCAGTACAATTTCTGAGAGAAAATGAAAATCACAGCCAAAATTGAGGAGAATGATTCTAGAAGACATGCATGTCTGGTTTGTGTTTTCAAGCTGGGCTTAAGTTCGTCTTGAGGAAAAAAAAAGATTTTTGGGGAACCATACTGGTTTCCACTTGACTGCTTCCCTATTGGGCATGCGTGGCAAAACATACCAAAACACATACCGCTAGTTATGAGTCCTGCCATCTCTCCTGGCTTTCCTTACTTTCCCAGCCCGTGCATAGCACCAAGTAGTTCATACAGCACTGGAGTGTAACTGGAGCTGCTGGAATTCTTGCAGACGCCCTTGCCACACGTGCGTGGGTTGAGAGTGGAGGAAGGAAGGCACGGGAGGAAACGTCTGCAGCACTGGGGCCGTTGGCTCGTGCTGCAGGGTGGAGAGCCGAGTAAGAAAGTTCACTCTTGCGGTATTCCCTCTTCCATGGTGACATGAATAAAAGCAGCCTTCTGGATGTAAACTAAGCAGACATGAACCAGAACAGGTACCAAGAGCAGATGTTTATATTAGCTCTTGGCCAATTCTGCAGTTTTCTGACCAAAAATTCACTTTAAGCTGCTACTTTAGGCCTCTGCTCTGTATCATTGTCCACACTAGGTAGCGCGAACCAGGAAAGTGATAGAGAGTGGTGGGAAATGCAGAATTGTCTGCTAGTCTTCCCTCCATTAAAGAAAACAACCCCAAAGCACCAGAAAAAATCTCATTGGTAGGCTGTTGGGGAATGAAAAAAAATAGCCAAGAGAATGGATGGATGCCAGTCTGAGCAGACACATGTTGCTCTTGAATTGCAGATGATCCAAAGATGCTTTTTAGGAGCCTAAAGCTGTGTTAACTCCTTACAGCACCTTCATCTCCTTCCTTTTCTCAGCAGTGGTAGGATCAGATTGTAATGGAGGTCCCGTCCTGCCATGGTGCAGAGGGGAACAAGGTAGAGGTAAGTGAGGGCTCCTTGCTCATATCTGCACAGACATCTGTGTGGCAGGAGGTGGTGGAACCGCTGTAGATACCTGTCGTCATTTTTGTGACGTTTGCCACTCCACTGGCCTTGTGAAACGGGAGCAGAGCATGTGGCTTCTTCCTTTCTAGTTGAGTAGGGAGCATAATTGTTCTCTTTCATGTCTTTTTGCCAAAAGAAACAGGCTTGTGAACCGAGGACAGAAGAAAATGGGGGACAAGTTCTGCAGCTTCCCCCTCCGAGCTCTCAAAGTCAGACTCTGATGTGAATGAAGATGCTGCCTGAATAGCAGACTTGGCCCTTAGAAGGCAAAACAGAAGAAAAATAACTGCTACTGAAAATGTAAAGCTTTTAAAATTCCTTCAGAGACAGCATAGGAAGTTATTATTTTTAAAGAGTATTAAATAACTTACAGGAGGGTAGTCAGAGCACAAGGGGGTACATTGAAGGACTCACTCAGGCAGTGGCCAGAGGTTGGGTAGGGGCAGATTTTGGTGTTTATGTGGCCAGTGCTGTACAGGGAAAACAAGCATGTGCTTGTCAGCGTGGGGTGAACAGCTTGGCAGCAGTGCCAGGTTCCCCCCAATTTCTGCCAACGCAACGGACTGAAAAGCCTGATATACATGATAAGTGACCAAAGCTGTGGATGCTCTTGCATGAGGCATGCAAGGGGAAAGGGGGAGAAAGCACATGAGAAATTTGGAAAGGTGCAGTTTGCAAAGGTCATACGACATCTCTCCTCAAGGAGATTTGTGCATTGCTGGGTACAAGTGAGGGCTGTTGCAAGTTGTGTATTGTTGGATCTCTCCTGCCTCCTACTTGAAGACACCTGACATTCCCCTTTGTGTTCTGGTAGGAAGTCGTTTCACACATCATCATAATATTTATAGCACTTTCATAGGTAGATCTTGAAAGCACTGTTAGAAGTACTCTTCCATTGCAGGCAGAGCTTTGTTACTCCTGTTTTTAGCAAAAACTAAACTTGAGGGAAGAAAAATGCTTTGCCAAAGGTTAGACCAGTAGGTCAGTGGCAGAGAGTCTCTGATATCTAGTCCAATTCCCTGGCTGTGCTGCCTAGCTAAATAATGATTCATTTAGTGATTGGGCTCTTCTTTGATCCCTACTGTATAACAGTGATGCTTTGGAGTGTTTTATTATGCTATTAAAAAGAACTCCTACTAGGGAGGTGGGAAGGGGAAGGTTTACTAGACAGCTGTGTTTGTGATGAATTGGCTTTGTAGCCTTTTTTGGGGGTTTGTTTTTTTGGTTGGGTTTTTGGTTTTGGTTTTGGACTGCCAGAATTGGGAAAACAGGTTGCTAATGTAATTACACTTCATTGTAGTTTACTTTGTGGCCTGTTTTGGGGCCTTTGTTTTTTTTATTTAATTTTTATGTTGTTCCAGAACAGTGCGACTTCCTTCTGTTTCAGATCCCTTTAGCTAATGACTGCAGTGCTGCTCAAAGCTGAAAATGCTCTCTTTATTTTTTATTATTTTTTGTTGTTGTTGCATAGGATCATGTTTAAACTACCGAAGTACCCAGGTACTTTGGTTCTAAGCGTGGGGTGTGCTGAATATTGGATGATTTGTGTAAAGCTTACTTGGACAGACTGGCGTGCGTCAAGTTAAGCTGCAGACCAGTGCTTGGAAAGGCTTGTGTCCTTCACAGCCCAGGATCCCTGCAGTCTCGGGGTCTGGTGTGGATGCACTGCTGCGCAAGAAGTGTTACGCTTTCAGAAGCTTGTGGGCTTCTTGGGTTTATGTCAGGAATGTAAAAGCTCTGAGAATATGGAGAAGTGATCTGCAGGGTATAAAATGAATGTATCACTGGAGATGACACTGAGAACAGCCAGGAAAGGCAGAGTAACCAGACAGACACCTCTGCAGGGTTTTCCATTTTCAGCGTTTTTGTGCAAAAGAAAGTGATCTCATTATCTGCCACCAGCAATAATATTTGCCTTTCCCTGTGGTTTTCATGGTGTTGCTCCAATGCACTTTTGTTTGAGTTAGATTTCTGAACAAACAAGGTGAGAGATGTTTACACGAGTAGGACAAGGTATAGAGATAGCCAGGATAATTCTTGTTGCAGTGTGTGTGGGTAGCATGAATGTTGAAATTTAAATATTTGGCTTCTATAGTCAACATGAAGGTCTGTCTTGATTTCTTTTGCATTGTTCCAAATTCCTCTGGATGTAGGAGAAAAATACTGGATTTTTTTCACCTGGGTGCATTAAAACCCAACAAGCTTGAAAAAGATGGACCTACCCATTAAGCAGCATAGTGGTTTGTGATGCTGAGTCTCTTTAAAAGCAAACATGCTTATTTTTGGTGTTAGTGTTTCCTTAAATTCCTCAGGAATTCATGCATGCAAACATGATTTGATGGGCATCCAGAAATGGCCTGTGGACTGCTAATTCAGTTGTGCTGCAGGCTCTTCTTCAGGTGAGAGGTGTGAGAGGTTTTGGGCTAAGCTTTCGAATAGTATTTAAAGTTTATGACTCTTTTTTCATTCAGGTATTAGTACAAGGAGAGCTGAAGTAATGAGAAGTCATCATGGAGGCGCAGTCCCATAGCTCTACCACGACGGAGAAGAAAAAAGTGGAGAATTCCATCGTGAAATGCTCCAGTCGAACAGATGTCAGTGAGAAAGCTGTTGCCTCCAGCACAACTTCCAATGGTGAGTAACAGCAGGGATTTACTAGCAGCCAAACCTGCAGTAATTTTATGTTCACTGCATTCCTTGTGAATTGAGCATTTGCACCTGGATCAGTATTTGTTCTAAGGAAAGGCTAAAGAAAACGAACAAGGCGGAGGGGGGGTGGTGGTGGAAAGTGGTAGGATACAATAAGGCCTGTTTTGGCATCAGGCGTAGTCTTTTTCTTCCAGATGTTCTAATTTGAGATGTAAATACGCTAAGTTATTTATTATAGGAAGTTCCTGTTTTTGGCCTTTTGGAAATTGTCTTGATTAGCCTGGCAGGGCTTAAGAGCGCTTTGCATTTGGCCATTGAAATCTTTTACACTGGTTAGATAATTATTTATTACAAAAGAGAGAGAAGTAGCTCTGTCAAAATTAATGGCAAAGGGTTTTTTTCCCTTCTCTTCTTTTACAAATAAACTTGCTCCTCGCAAAGGGCTGCCCCCACCTCCCTGAAGTTCTTTAATGGCCAGGGACAAAACATTGAGCTAAGACTGTATCCTCCCATGAATTCATTTCAAAGTTGTGAATGTACAGCTTGTAGATTTGCAAAACTGGAGTAGTTTGCTTAATTCTCCCCAGAGATTACCTCACTTGACAATTTTACATATTCTCTGCCTCTCCGGAGAATGTGTAATCCCAGCCCTGGCCCTTTCATTTTTCAGTGTAAGAGGGCTGAGTGTCCTGGTCTCTATTAATGCCAAACTCCCTTTGCATTAGGAAAGAAAATTGCTTGAAAAGGCGTGGGTAGAGTTTAGACCTGTGGATTTTGGATAGCTGCAGATCGAGTTGGTTTTTGCAAATCAGTCTAATAATGGCTAAAAATGGAAGATGTCTTTCTGCATATTTTGGAGTCTTGGTGTATGTATTTTAGAGTCCTGCAAAACGTTTTCTATTCACCCTTTCTGCTTCCATCATGCTCACCCATCTGGGCTTGTGGTCCAGGTCAGATTCTCACTTTGATATCTTCAAGAAAGGTTTCTGCTTTCTCAAAGAAGCATGTATCTCCCACTAGACTAAAGCAGAAAATGCATGAACCCTACAGCCATACTAGAGGGGAATCCCTGTGGGTCAGTAAAAATTAGATGGCATATGTCCCAGTATCCTTCTGTGTGACTAGACTTCATATTCAAAGCAAACTCAGCATCTGCTGACGTACTAGTTGGAGTTGATCCCCCTGAGAGTATAGAAACTCTTGAGTAGCTATGGAAAAAGTTGCATCAGTTTTCTAAGGCATATGAAATTAGATCCTCAGCTGGTGTAAGTCAGCACAGATCCATTGCTATCAATAGAATTACAGTGGTTCATATTAGCTGAAGAGCTCCCCATTGTATTTTTTTGTTCGATAATAGGATTTTCCACATTGGCCGAACTTTTCAAACAGATGCACGCTTAAACACATATGTGTATTCTTTGATGTGTCAAGGGTTTGTACTCAAACTCGATATTGGCACATAGCTCTGGCTGTTTGGGCTAGCTTTAACATCATTAAACATTTAGATTTAGAGGGCTAAAAATAAAGCTTTCAAGATGTTTTTGCCTGATTCTGACACTGATTTACCCTGCGGTCAAATAATTTTCTCTCTCTATTCCACCTATCAGCTCTAACGGTAATATTAGTTCTTAACTACCTGCTTCATCTGAGTGGTGTATTACTGCATGTCAGGGGCATCAAACTCCCCAGAGCTGGAATGTTTCAAAGTGTAATGAATGACTAGAAATTTTTGTCACTGGAATCGTGTCCTGGTAATGGAATGAAATGCTAACGTAGTACACGTGCTGGGGCCTGACAGTTACTTTTGTTTTCAGTGGATAAGGGTTGGTCTTGTTAGTCTTTGTATTTAGGGAGGTCACCAGGATCTCCAAGGTTTGGGTTTCTAATCTACTTTCATGTAAAACCTAGGAAACAACGTTCCAGAGATACAGGGTTGGGCTTCAAAGGGATAAAAAATTCCATTCCTTCCTGGATGTAAAAAATTTCCTCTTAGTGTAGAGACTCCACGGAGCATGTACCAAATCAAATACTGGTACCAAAACTTTAGGAACTTAAAACGTAAGTTTTGCTGTTGCAATGTTTTAAGGTTTTGCTTCTTACAGATGTGATTGTCATGATAATGAATTTTGGTTACAAGCACCAATTTGCATGAAAGCTGGAGCTTGCATTGCATTTGCATCTTTTGTTTCTAGTGCTGGAATGAGTATTACTACAGGAACATCATCAGTTGATGTAAGACACCACTCCTGCAAAGCATGCAGCTTCTGTTGATTCAGTGCCTCTTTTTTGCAGAGGGCTGTGGTAATGTTAAATGGTTGTGATTTGCATTTGAATGATCTGTTAAACAAGGTAAGGTACCCGTAAAAAACCAAAAAGACAGAATGATCCTTACTGGTTTTATCAGAACACTGCTGTCATTGCAGAGCAACATCTGCCTGTCATACCAATGTCACCTCCTAAGCATGTCTAATATCAGTGCTTCTCTCCTTCTGGACAACACATTAATTAGCAAAGTTTGCAGGGTAACATGTACTTGAGTGATGGCTGTCTGAGGTGTGATGTAGAAACTAGTATTTTCCCAGTAGCTCTGCTGCCTCCTGAAGGAGTCAGAACTTGGATCATAAATAGATTGAAAGCTGTTAGTTACGGGTTTTATGCAAAGCTTGCAATAGTGAAGAAACAAAGAAAATGTCATTATTTCAACAGCTCCCAAAAGCGAGTACTACACCCAGTAGCAGAATCCATCTTAAAATGATTATTGAGTGTGGAAAACTTTTAACTCATATGATGTGCAAACTGTTTATTGAAGAGCCTGGTGCAAACGTAGGTGCAAAGGAAAGAAAGTGGGAAGGGTGACCTGGAAGGGCAGCTCGTGTGTTAACCCTAATTATGCAATGCACGTTCTGAGGCCCAGACTTGTGGGTGCCCATTGGAAGGTACCAGCTGCACTGTAGACTCAAACAGAAAGTAAGCATGGGCCATAGTTTACACGTTAGCCACTTCTGCTCAGTTCCTGTCATTACTTAATACAAAAAAGATTTCTGCTGCACTCACCTAACTACAAACTCTAACTATATTGCTAAGATGCTTGCACTGTGTTAGATAAGGGCTTGCCAGCGTTTCCATTATAAACCCCTAATTTCAGGGATTTATAACTATGCCATTAAAATGTGCTCCAGGCTGAAACATGTGGGGAAGGTCTTAGTGCTGGAGCAAATTAAAACTTCTTTTAAAGTACATGTGATCAAAAAAGTTAAAAAAAAAATATCATAATTTGTAATGACTAACAAAAGTCTTTGGTGCACTTTGATGCCCAGTGGGCCTTTGTAATTTGGGACCACTCTTGCTTTGTTTTGAATTCATTTTTGCAAGCTTTTGAGTTTTCCCCTTTGTGTTTCATTTTGTGTATCTCAACCAAACTGCATGCAGTTTTTACTAGGATACATTTCTTTGCAAACTGTTCCTTTTACTCCTTCTTTGTCTGACTGCTATATTTACTGCTAGGCTAATATCCAAAAGGGGGAAACCTGCTAAAGAAAACTGCTGGTGGAGATGTTAATTCATAAAAGGCTGTATAAATAAAAAGTTTGTGCTAGGGTATAAAGTAAGCTTCCTTTTGTGTATCGTGTGATTTGATAGCCTCAGACTGATCTGCTTTGCCAAAGTAACAACAACAACAAATAAATACAATGTTTATGTCATGACCACGTCACTGGCACTACATTGGAGTAATGAGGCCAGTGTTCCGGACCGCGTTGCTACCACGGTGCCACCGTGTTGTCAGGCCTTGTCTTCTCACATGCCCATCCCTGCCGCTACACTGGAGACAAAGCGGTAAGACCCTGTTCCATACCATGTCAGTGCATGGATTTAGGTCATCATCCTGAAAGCTGCTGCATGCACACACAGGTTTCTATCAAGTTGCGCAAGGAATGGCTTTCTGAAGAGAGGTATCCATTGCTAAACTCATTAAAATTAGTTCTGTGCTGCCCTTGGAGAGCCTTCGCCTGGTATTGTGGGTCGTGAAACCTGCCTTGCTAGACCTCCATTGGATAATACGGTACCTCCTGTAATTTCATGTAATCTCAGGATTAAAAAGAAATCTTCAGGTGAGCACTGTAAACGTTGCAGGAGTCTGCATGATGACCTGCCTTGCTGAAGTGTGACAAACACCGACCTGGAGGCTTGTTCGCAGCTACTCCTCCGTGCTGCTCTGCCGGCTAGCACCAGGGCTGCCAGGGTGAGCCAAGTGCCGGCTCCTTAGCTGCCATGCCTCATCGCCTGGCATATCAGCTGTCGCTGAGATCCGCAGCATGCTGAAGTCGATACGTCAGGCTGAGCACTGCAGTGCCTGTGCAGAAAACCACACTGGCTCCCCTGCCCGCACAGCCGTGCTGCCCGCGCTGGTGCAGGACCCTCTTGCACCCCGGCACGGGGATCGGCAGCCCTCCCGAGGCCCAGCACTGCAGTAAAGTCTTGAACTCCCGTCCAGCAAGTACTCAAGCGAATGCCTCGCTTTAGGCGCCGGAATAGCTCTGTTGGCCCTAATTTGGGTATTTGCATGCTTACAATTAGGCAGTCGCTTTAATGCTTTACCGGGCTGGCCGCTTTGACCCTATGCTCTGCTCTGTAGGTGAATCAGATTTATTGTTAGAGTACTTCCTAAGAGGCATTGACCAAAAAACCCCATGCTAATCTAACACAGCCCTCAGCTATACGTGATTTATTTTTTTCACTTAATCTGTAGCATGGGTATAATTAATGTTTCACTCTATTTTCTAAGAAGTACAGGGAATTTCTGTGAGGGCTGAATTAATACTTTTACAAGGCAAAGGTAGACTTTGCAGCATTGCTTGGGGAACATTAGGAGATTGTAATACTGTGTTCAACCCTTATTTACTTACTGTTTGGCTTGTGGATTCTGTTGGTGACTAAAATGCTTTCCTCTTTTGCACATTTTGGCTCTAAACTGATGTTTTTAATGTTGCATTAAAACAATGCAGTTATTGTATAGGGACTCCTTCCGTGTCTGACAGGCAAGCACTTTCCGTTTGATGTGTTTTGTCAATTTTTGACCCATGAGCTTGTCCCAGTGTAATCTGATATTTCTTATTAACCTATTACTCCGCCTTAAAAAAAAGCTAATTATAAACGTATGTAGGTGGTGGACTTGACTACCTTTATCAGAATCAGATAGTTATTGAGAACATACTTTAAAGTGATAGAAAGCAGAAATTATTATCTTAACGATGATGTAACTTAAAACCAAGCTTGATAGAAGAATAAATGAGAGGAATTTCATGCGTCCACTTTGATTCTTTCAGAAGAAGAGCCAGCTTCGTCTAGGTCTCCTCTTTTTTTCTTCCTGGTAGTTCTTTCAGGGGTGAATGAGGGAAGTATTCAGCAGTCTCCAGCCCCATAAGAATCACATTTCCTGTTTAAACTTTCAGCTGGTTACTTGTCCTGCTGCTTGCTTTCAAGCTCACCATAAAATAGGTGTTAATCATAACCCTCATGCTTGGCCCCTGTGTTGGACTGATGTGCTCAGGGTCCCGTCGAGAGGTCAGGGTTCAAAAGAGGTTGTTAGGTATCAAGAAACATTGCCTGTACTATTTTAGTGGCCTGCAAGTTGAGTCCCGGATTGATTATATGAGACCTGATTCTACAAAGTGATCAGGAGATGCCCTCCTCCTCTCCTGAAATCAAAGGGTATGGAGGGGCCCTCTTTCATTTCTCATTTTCAGGTCAAGGAGGAAACAACATCCTGTAGTACTAGACATTGGAGGTGGTGACTTCAATGTATAGGTTTTTCTGAGGGTTTTGTTTTTCAGCAAGACAAGTATTGCAAGTAATTCCTATCTGTTATGGTGGCATACAGCAGCATGAAAAGTAAGGGTAGAATGGCCACACGTGGTAGCTCAGAAAAGTACGGGCAAAGACCTGAACTGGTAAGATTTTGTGTACCCTTGTCTTCTAATAATAGTGGCCAGGTCCTAAGAGGATAAACTAAAAGAAGGTACCTATCCTTGGGGAGGATAGGCTCTCCTGATACTTGGAAGTATTGGAAGCAGAAGTATTGAAGGTTGTAATTAAGTGAGGACTGCATGTCTTGGTATATTGTAATCTGATGTGAGTAGCTGATTAAATGTATGTTCATTCAGAGTAATGCACCCATGGTCCTTTATGCTTACTAATAAAATTTCAGTCACCAATTTAGGGTTTATTGTAGACTGTAATAACTCATTCTGCCTGATACTGTTTTCTAGTGTTGTTCCTCAGTGAGCCAGCCCTACCCTTACTTTGCTATAAAGCCAATGATCTGCAAGTGCAATTCAGTATTGCTTCATTAATTCTGCCGAGATTTCCCTCCTTTTTCCCCCGCCTTCTCTCCCCTCCCTGCAGTGGTTAATAGCATAAGGGATATTAAATGTCAATCCTCCTGCATCCCTTTACAAGTTCCAGAAAGGGATGATTGAGTGGCTTATCCCTGCAATCACTGTAATCAGTAAGTAATGACTTAACATCCTGCTGGATAACACAAGGTGGAATCAGGAGAAAACATTAGTTAGCAGCAGAAGCTTGCCACCTGGACAAGGTGGAGGTTAAATTTAAGGTATTATACACTGGGGAGTTTTTTTTCCTGAAAAAAACCCAAAAAAATCCCAAACACCCAAGCAACCATATTACAATTGTACCTGGGTTTTGAAATAGAGTAAGAAGTGACGATAATAATAAAAAGGTTTAAAATGGGTCTCTACAGTGTGGCAGTGGTACCATGCTCTGTAGCTTGTGCTTTGCAGGAGTCCAGTGTCAATCAGACCTCAAAACATTCAGGCATTACAGCTCACAGTACCGGGGACGGCGGGGGGAGCAACCAAGAGGTTTGATTCTTAGTAGGAAAAAGGCTGCTGGCAGCTGAAGCTTCAGTGATACTATTAGCCTTCCAGAAAAGGGCTCGCTCACTGCCGTTAAGTGCTGGTCTCTGGGGAAGATACCCTAAAAGAGAAAGGGCCTCCTAATGATCTTGCACCACTGTGCCAGCCCCTGCCACCAAAGTGGAGAGGCTGCATGGCAGCGTGGCAAAGCTCTGTAGCAGCACTGCTGCTGCAAGTGATGGCACCTTCCTCCTAGCCGCTGGAAATGGGTGTCAACAAACATGTGGGTGCCAGGTGGCTGGGGAGGATTGGAAGGGCACTGGAAAAATAAAGGTAGAAAACTCTTGCATCCTGAGAGTTTTCCTGGGTCCTGAAAAGAGACCAGGCTTGGGAATCTGCAAGCGAAGGAGCTACATGGATTAGATTTTCTTCTTAAAGCAAATAAAAAGAATTCTAAAAAATCCTTCTAATTGACTTAAAACCAGGCAACCCCTCTGGCAGGCACAGTATTTGGCTTTATGATTTGAGCTGTGTAAATTAAAGCAGTTGAAGTAATTAAATTACTTAACAGGTTTTCAAATGGCATTCGTCTTTTCTGTTCTAGAAGTTTTCTATTTCCTATCTGTCTTCAGTTAAAAGGAAATAATCAGGCGTCAGTGTTGCATTTGATTATATCACTGCTCTGTATGTTTCTATTTATTTTTTGCCTTTTTTTTTTTTTTTTTTCTTTTCTGGAAGATATAAAACCTCAGCTTCTGCTTACATAGAAATTGTTATTAAATACATATGCCAATAAGTGGGAGAAGTGTGCTTAGGGTATGGTATGTGATTATGTAAAGAAGGTACTGTATTAAAACTACATTCTCTGTATTCTTTCCAAGCCATATCTCTTTATTTGGGGTGAGAGCAGGAGGGGAGGGAGATGCATTCTTTTGCCATCCCAACTAAGAGGGAATGAGATGGATTTTATTGCTGTGTTATTATCTTATTTCCTATTAAAAGTCTTTGCCTTTGATGTATACTGCAAGTGGTCACAATTTAATTTGGAGATTCTATTTTTGTTCGTAAGGCTGGCAATTCAGAAAAATGTTGATTTACTTGTAAATGTGATCTGGACCTACTGATGAATGCATATTTAAAGTGCGCAGAGGCACTTTGGAAAAGAAAAGTACACGGGAAATACTGGGTTTTCTGCAGATGATTTGAAAATTTGGCTTGTAAGGCTTTATGGCTCAGATTATCAAAAAGCACTTCCTAATCTTGTGCCTGCAATCAGCTGGAGTCTTGCTACACAGGAGCTGTGTGTGCACATTCTTAGCACATGCCAACTGCTTAAAATACGCTGGTTTCCATTCATTTAGTATGACTTTTCGTGCATGTTCCACATGCAGCCAAGTGGAAATGCAAAAACTTAAGTCCTACACATGCAATAGCTTGAAAATGCACCCAGCTATCCCAAACTAAGGGGATTTTTTTGATCTGCTTAATAGATCAGGTTTGTACAGATGGACTTTTTCCTAAGATGAGATGATAAATTGCTGAATTGTAAGTTAGTATTACAGACTGTGTGCTCGCTATCTTGCTCTTTCTCTGTCCCTGTCGTGTACTTGCTTTTCTCTTCTTTTACAGTGTAGGGGTTCATACATAACAACAGGGGATTTTGTAGAAAAAGTTTTTTCTGGGCCTGACCGGTAGTGTTTTCCCCTCCTCCCGGTCTCTTTTTTCTTTCCTTCTTTCCTTCTTTCTCTTCTTTTTCTTCTGTCTCCTTTTCTTTTCGTTTTTTTTTCTTTCTTTTAGTTTTCAGAAAGTTGAGTTCCATCCCAATTATTAAATCTTCGGAGACCATTCCCACATGGTTTTCTGTAAATGGTAGCTTCATCCTGAGTTCTTTCATCTCTTTTCCTGCTCTCCTGGCTTGACAGTTGAAAAGGTCTGACTGTGCCACACAATGGTTTGATTGGTTTCTCTAGGGGAGGCTTTACCCTGCCTCATCATTCGCCAGGCAGGTGGACCAGAAAGTCTCTTGATTCTTTTGTTGCCTCTCAAAGTCCGAGGTCTTTGACTGAATAAATCCTCCGTCATGGGATAATTTGCTAAAAGGAGACTGAAAGATGTGAGAGAAAAGCCTCACTACTTGGGTGCTGAATTAATGAAATAACTGGGCCTTGGAGTTTGCAATTGAAAAATCACCAGGAATGCAATGGGTGGAGACAAGCTTCAGAATGCAAGCCCGTTACTTCCCCGTAATAAACTATGAGAGCTTTAAATGATATTACTAAATACGCTGGCTCGCCTGGCCGCCTCCGGTTATTTGCATTTGCAGCCCCATTCGGCAGGGGAAGCCCGAGCAGAATAAAAGCCGTTTTGGTGCAGTGCCTAGTTAGTCATTAGATTATTACGAGGGGCTGGAAAGAATTCCATATGACAGAACTAGGGTTGAGTTAACACAGGACGAAAAGTAATTTACAGATAGGCTGTCCTCAGCCATCTTTGTAGCCCCTGATAAGGTTTCATTTCAGAATGGATAGGCGACATTTCCACTTACGGGCCCATTCTGCGACACCTGTGATAACAGCTTCTGGATCCTAATTGAAATTGGTTTCAAAATGGATTTTCACTTTTCTCTGTCTGTGGAAAATATTGAATGGACTCAGAGCTGCCACAGAGAATCCCAGACCTTGGAAAATGGAGCAAGAAGCCAGGATCATCTTTCATAACTGTGTCGATGATATGACAGTTTTGTTATCTGTCTTATTAATGAAATCATTGATCACCTGATGAGGGAGATAATAAACTACATTTTTGCTGCTGTTCAGGAAGCTCAATTAGATTTTTTAAAAATACAGATGGGGGAAAACCAAGCCAAAACAAGGAAGTGACCATTTTCAGGTCTATTTTCAACTTTGCTTTCCTTGAAGATTTTTAGATGGAAGAAGCCTCTGAGACTGTAAAATGCTGACTGCATCTTGAGCTTATCGAAAGTAAAAAGGAAAAAAAAAAAGCAAACCTGATTCTTATGTTAAGACTTAGTTCTTGTTTTTTGTTTTTAACAAACCGCACTAAGTAAATAACACTTAAGTCCTAGTAAGTGCCATGGAAACTCAGATGAACTGAGAAACAATGGAGCTCAATTTTAGCTGAAGTGGGATTAGTGATCCGAACTCTCTGAATGCCCTGACGTGGACAAAGGCCGATGCTGAGTGTAGTGAATGCTTGTTGATGCTGGTTCTCCTGAAAATTATTTCTTTTTTAAAAATGGGCATCAGCCTTTAGTTGTTAAAGCTGTCCGGGCATTTTTGAAAAATAAGTTCCTTCCTTTTTCTTTTTTTCCTACTAATGGACTGGAGAAGATTTTTAAATGCAAGCAAACATAATAAACTGCTTGCTTGGGATAAAATGAGTGCGCAGGCTTCAAAAATAAAATCTGAAAGGATTTTGTGATGTGTTGTTTCCCTGGCTGTTTTCTAATTATTGCGGAAAGAGATAAATCTGTTGTTTGTGGTTGGTGGCTGTGGAATGTGTGTTGTATTCCTTGAGGAAGGTGGGAAGGGATAGTTTTTCTGAAGAGGGATGCCGGTGACTTCTCATATTTCACTGTGAATTGTATCCTAGGTGTTTCTTCAGTCCCTCCACTGGTGTGGGTCAATCTATCCCCCTTTTTAAGCTTGAAAGGGGAGCTGTGATCAAAGGCTTGAATGATGTCACTGATCTCTGGTGATTGATTAGGAACAGAAGTTCTGGAGCATTTTGCATGTCCCCCTTTTCCTTATCACTTCAAATCCATTAGTGCCTACGCATTAGGGTAGCTTTCAGTCAGGGGAAAAAGAACCCACGTGCACACACACGTATGTGTGTGTATATATATATGCCCCCCGTGTATATGTGTATATAGAGAAAAGGAATAGGAGGGTGTACAGGCTTTGTGGTCTGAGTTACAAATGTATTTTTCTTTCAACGTAGAAGGAAATAATTTTTATTGGTCTGTGTTGATACAGGGAATATTTATTAATTGCTAAACTCTTGGGTGTAATTCTCTGTTCTGCAGCTGCTCTCGCAGCTTTAAATCCACGTAGGTCTCTGTCGTCAGTGGGTTTTTGGCTGCTTTACCTTCATTTGCTGTAGTCTACCCAGAGAGGAGCCATGCCCTTGCTGTTATTTCTTTGCTGTGCCTGTGATGCACGTTAAGATCCACTGTGTGTTTCAGTAGCTTAGAGATATTTTTTAATTAGAGATGGAAAAATAAGTATTTTAAATGCACTTCTCTTGGAAGTTCAGAGTTAGCCAGAATGTATGTTAAGCTGTTAAGAGGAAAGATCTTTCGTTCATAAAGGAGGAGCACTCCTCTGACTCTCGGTGGTGTGGGAGGTCGGGCAATGGGGTTTACTCGTGTACATGAGAGGTGTGCGTGAGCAAGTGGTACAGGACTTGAATCTGACTTCACTTCGGTATAGATGAGGAAGATGGGTGGTGTGAAGCTGGAGTCCATTCCTAAATATCCCGCTTCTAACAGCATATTGTGATTTAAATGAGGAACTTAAAAATTCTGCACAGGCTTTAAAAATCTTGAGTTAATTAATTATTCTGGTAAATGGAAGCTTTCAGTGTGTAGGATAATTCAAAAATGTTAATGTTATTTTTGTGTATCTCTTTTCCCCTTTCTTTTGGGTAGGTTGGCTCATCTCTCTCTCTCTCTCTCTCTCTCAAATCCCCTTCTCTCTCTCTTCTACTGTTGTGCATTTCACACCAGGAGATGACAAGTCTTGTGATTGCAGCAGAGGCAATTGAAAGAAAATAAAAAGAGAGTTCTTTTTCTCTGGTGCTGGCCTATGAACATACCGTAAAAATTGGATTAGACACACCTAGAGTTGGGATTGATTGCATCTTGAATGGGAAATTAGAACATCTGAAAAATTCCTTTTTGGATGAAACAGAAGCACAAGAAGGAAAAGTTGGATGGAAACCAGAGAAGAACTGTAAATCACTATTAAAGTTACTTCCTATGGTTTACCATTGGCTGTCAAAGAAAATTGCCTCAGGCTTGTTTATAGCTAATTCCCTCTATAGAAAACTTCAATTTGTGGACTGGCCTCTGAACGGGATTGATAACTCTGTTTATAGACCAGGATGGGTATCTAAAGATAACAGATAATGCAAATGAGCCTTTTTTTGATAAGCCAGGGAAGCAATTATGGATGCAACTTGGTTGATGGATTTCAGAATGCCTTTTCAGAGATTATAGATTTTTTTTTTTTTTTTTGCATTATAGTTTTCTTAGCAGTGTTGGAAAAACAAAATCAAAGTCATTCGAATAGAACTAAAAAGATGGAGCGGCTGATATAACCATTTGTAAACATAGAGAATCAGATTAAAAAAATAAACAGGCAGTCCTCAGCCTTCTCTGGGAGAAATATGATTTGATAAAAATGTGTGTTTAATATTCAATTTACAGTTTCATCCGAAGTGTGTAAACCTAGATGTCCTGTGGGAGTTTACAGCCCGCTCCAACTTTAACTTGTCCAAGACGCTCCTCGTAAACTGTCTTCCTGCTTTTATTTTCAGATTTGTAGTTCTGCAGGAGAGGAGGAGGGCGGAGGCTGGACCCCACCAGTTGTTCCAGGCTCCCCGGGGTGCTCAGCCCCTGTGATGGTTAAGCCCTCAGCCCTGTGCTGGCTTCAGCGCTGACCACGAGGCCTAGCTGCGCAGGATGGGCTCAGGAGGCGGCTACACCGCCTGGCACCTTTCCCTCTCAACTCCACAGATTTTCCCGTTCGAAGTGCCTGCGGCTTCTCGCAGCCCGGAGGAGATGTCGGCAGGGATGGTGGCTGCCAGACGGGAGAGGGGAGGCTTGGCTTTCCCACCTCGACTGTTTTGTTCGGCTTGCCTGTAGCCCAGCCTGCTGCTCTGTGTGTCCCCGGCAGCGTCCCCGCGCAATGGGTGTGCGCTTTCCTCACCCCTCGGTGTTTGTGGGGCTGCCCTGAGGAGGCAGAGCTGCCCGCTGCCTGCTGGTCAGGGGACATCCACCCGTTCCTGGCCTGAGAGCTCAAAACGGGGAGCGTGACTTGCAGGATCCACAGTGAGACAGGGATGAGACGAAATTAGCCCCGTAAAAGGGGTACGGTAAGGTGCATTCATAGTCGTAATTTTGTGTTGTTCTTTAGTGGTCAGACTGAGCTTTGTTTCATTTAAGGCCCCAGTCCGCAACTCACTGAAATACTGAAAGGATTTTTAGCAACTTTAACTAGTCCAGGCTTTAAATACTTAATCTTATGTGTCATGTTCCAGTCTCCTTACTCAAGCCATTGTCTTTTGGTTGGTTCCCTTCAGTGGGACGTCTGGACTTCCGACACCCTTGGTCACTGAGTTATAAACTTCATCTCTGAAACTTGAGAGAACTTCTCATGAAGCTATCTCAGGACCTAATCCTGGAAATGTGCTTTCTTTTGCAAATGTCCTTTCTTTTGCAAATGTCCTGTTTGAAGGCTCTTCTGTATGATCAGAAAACAAGAAAAAAGTAATTATGACTTAGTTCCCAGGCAGTTGTGATGATTGGAGTGACTCCTTGTAATTTGAACTACTCCAGGTCTCAGGCATTTGGTAAGATACAAACTTTGCTGCTATCATGAAGCCAGTGGCACAACTGCCATTGACTTCCATGGGAGCATCATGGGAATCCTTTTATTTTAATTGATATTTAAATATTCAGTCACAAACTGCTATACAACTCTCCTGTTTTTCACAGGCATTTTCAGTGCCTTCATAACAGATCACACCTCTCACTGGAAAGCAAAACTGAAAACAGTACAATTTGGCTTAGAGAAATGCCAGACTTCTAAGCTGTTATCTGAACATTATTTTAAACCTCCTTTTCTGTATGTGTGTAAGATGAATTATTTCTTACCTTCAGGGACTTTCAGCTGAAGAGTTAGAGTGAATGGACATTGGCAGCTTTCAAACACCAGAACAGGTACAGGATCACAGTGCCTCTGCCAAAAAAAGCATGGATCTGGAATCTCTCAAGGGATTTCTCCCAACTTACTTCCCAACATTTGTCCCAGTCTAAGTCAGTGCCATGTTTTCTAAGTGTTGGTGAAGGAAAAATATTTATGGTAGATTTTATTTAATATTTTCAATTTTATGTGCCTCAGCATCTTCTTCTGACAGTCTCCCTGAGCTTAAAATATCTGTTCCAAGACACCATTTTGTTTGCTGTCATGATAGAGGTTAATGTTGCATATATATGAGTGGAAACAATTTAAAAGTCCTATTCTCAGCTTTGAACACTTTCTTTTGATTGTTCAGAGGGTAGGGGGAGGTAGGTTGGTTTTGCTACTTAAATTCCCAAAGACCTTTTTCTTCAGCCACCTAACTTAAATCAGAATTGAAGTCTTGCATACATTTCCTTTGGCACCACAAAATTATATATTTTTTCCTCTGAGAAATAACCTCACTATGAAGAATACTAAAACAGCTCAAGTAATAAAAATATTTCAAGGGACTGTGAATTACTGCTACATGTATCTTCAAGGCGCAAAAATGATGCTAAAAATAAGCCTTCTCTTAAAAAAATAATAATTATATCTGTAAGTGAGTAAGAACCTTGAGCAAAGTTACCAAAAATTCTACCAGGTATTTACAAGAGAGGGAGAGAGAAAGAGTGAAAGAAAGGAAAAAGGCAGGACCTAAAGGAAGAAGGGAAGGAAGGAGAGAAAGAAAGAAAGAAAGGACTCTGCTCCTCTGTGGTGCTCTCATTTAAACAGATTTCAGGTGGGTTTTTTGGTTGTCATAGTTGGACTGAGAACCTGTCAAGATCAGTATTTTAGCATTGTTAGACAGAAGTCGTTGTTTATGGGACTAGTACTTTAACTGCAGAGGTGGAAGAGCTTGTATGATACAGAATAACTTAACATGAATTTTTGTAATAGGTAAATCTCAGAAAAACATTGTATTTTAGACTGCTTAATTATGGGGGAAAACTACCTTTAGACATAAATGTTAGACGTGAAGGGAGAGCAACAGGAGTTTTTTGTTTGAGCGTCTGAACATAATTTATAGGCTGCTGCTTTTGTGTTTGCATTTGGCCAGGTGTACTGTGTTGGATTTACGTCGCTTACCCTCTGAGATGTGTAGGTTCTTTGGGAAGTGAAGGTAGAACCTCAGCCCAGCGCAATAACAGAGCGGGACCTGAGCACAGTGTTGACTGCTGGCTTTTTGCAGTCCCACATAAGTCAGACTTACTGGCCATGCCTCTGTGCAAGTGAGATTACCCTGAGCATGTGCAGCCGGGATGTGACGGGCATCCCTCGTACCTGCAGGTCTCAGGTGTGGTCTGGCTGTATGCAGTACTGCCTTGTACAGATGCTTCTGGATTTCCAGGAATTTTGGCTGCTGTGGAAACCAAATCCTTGGCAGTCTGGTTGCGAGAGCCCCATCTTGCAGGATTAAACTTATTTTAATGTGGAACGTACCTAAACAATGAGAAATTCAGAGGAATCTAAGGAAAATCCTTTATTTTGTTGGGCTTATATTTGGTTTTAGCAATGAAGAGAGCAGTGAAATTGCTTTTCCTTGGTTCTGCTGGAGGAGTTGCAGAGGGCAGCAGTGTGTATACCTCAGGCTATCAAGCTGTAATTGAAAGGGGGAGCATTCAGAACTTAGCAACAGCTGATTCTTCTTCAAAATGTAAAGAATCCTTGGAAGTTAGGTGGGTGTTAACTAAAGTAAACACAATCCATGAAGAGGTATGAAATGGTCTCACTGAAAATCTGTTTCCCAGCTTTCTGTCCCTTCAGGTTGTAGGCTTTTCTTTCGCTCCTTCTGGAGGTGAGGCAGAATCAGTATCCAACCTGGAAAGTGAGACAAAAATAAAAATGTGCAGGTGTTGCAGACAACATGGTAACATTGTTCCTTCATCTGTTCCCTTCTCCTAGATAGGGCCAATCTAAACTTTCTCTTACGAGGTCAGCAAAGAGTGTGAAGTTGGCTCATGTGACTACTACTACATGATCCCCGTAATCCCAGTTTATTCCAAGGAATGGAATTGAAGGGGAGAGATGGAATGAGCTGGAAAGACAAAAGGAGATTCCACTTAAGAGTTTACAGTGCTTTCGTGAAACTTTTTTTTTGTTTTACTTTTTTTTTAAAATCGGTATCTGGTACAACATGTTTGTTTTTTAAAAGCGCTGAGAAGGCTTCTATTCATAAACACATATTTCTTTTTGTTTCAGTGCTGGAGATGCCTGCGAGTGACTTAAACCTAAAAGGGACCATGTAGGCAGGGGAAAGGAGGAGAATGTTTTACATTTCAGCATTTTAGGAAGTAAAAATTAGCAAACACTAATAGGTGTCTGTTCTTTCCCATTGTTTATTAAAATGCATGGGATGTGAATCAAATGACTTTATTCAGTGCTCAGCATTTCAGCTACCTTGAAATGGGAGACTGCAGGCAGTTGGATAAACTCGCTGGAAAGTTGCCCGGTTTCACTGCTGCTTATATAAGCTTGCCTCTATCCTCTGGGGAATACTATTTTGTAATATGTTATATCAGGATGAGTATCCCTATGTTCCCTTTAGCTCTGGGATGACAGAAGTAGATGAGTGGTGGTGGTGGTGGTGATGATGATGGCTGTCTCTCTCTCTCCTTTCTGGGGTTAATGACAGAAAGTCATTAAGGACCTTTGCCAAATCAGGGTGCTACCCTTCCCTGCTTTGCTATCATCTGAAAATAACATGCAATGTACATTACTCACAATAAGCAGTTACGGTTGAGTTATAAATTATTTTGCAATTGCCATGTTTTTGGAATTGCCTAAATGACAGTTAAACTTATTGCAGAGCCAGCATAATTAAGGGTGTGTAAGTGATTCCCTTATTACACCGCCTTCTTGTTGGGTTTCAAGAGACAAGCCATCACAGCTTGTTTATATGCTGGTATTTTATCTCTGCAGATGTATGTTCAGCTCTTGGCTGTGCTGCAGTTGAGATGGGATTTGAGGTCTTGTCCTTACCTTCATTGGATAGCTGTTCATGTCAAAAGAAAATTCCTGAGAGTTTCACACTTTTGAGACCAGTACTGTAAATTCACCGTTGCGGCAGATGAGATGGCTGTGAATCTGTAAACACTGCACACTGGACCTTCTTGTCTTTGTCATGTTGGTAGCACTCTGAAACACCTGTTTGTGGAGGCAGACCCTTTCTCTTATGAATGCACGTGCAAATTCCTTACTGGAACCTGCAATGAGCACACGTTGGGTGCACCTGCACGTGCTCCAATTTACCAGTGTGTCCTTCTGCTTGGGTTACTTAATGCAGAACCATGAAGTCACGCTCTCAAAAGTCTGTACCAGTAGGTAGCCATCTAGCTTCGTTATCTACTGGCCTAATTTTATGTCAAGAATTGCCCTCAGCTTGGCAGTAAACCCTTGCAATTGGGTACTAAGTCTGATTGTGCTAGTTGTTTGCATTTTACAGTGATTGCTGAGGGTTGGAATGCCCTGAGGACTCCTCCGAGGCTTGGAGTGACAAGAACAATCCAACCTATGGTACATTTTGGACTAAAAAAAAACCTGTTAGGGTATTTATGATCCATAGAGGCATTTAGCATGAAGGTCCTCTCAGGCAGAGCAGAGAGATGCTGTCCTGGCAGAGTAAGAGACCGTGAAGAGGAGGCTGGGAAGCAGGGTTGGATAATGACAGTGGTCACTGAGCTGAGGTGACAGAGGTCGCCTCATGGGGTTGTATAGCAATCACTTATGTTATCTTAATTCCTTGCTGTCTTCCTAGCTGGTGGGGTCCATTCCTCTTCCTTGAGAAGTCCCTTTTGTTCCTTGCCTGAAACCCACTAAGCTGGGTGAAGGAAATTTCATTGTGTAGCACTTCCCAAACTGTCATTAATCCAACTGTTTACTGTAAAATTAACTTGAAACAGTGATTGCTTGATGGTAAGGACCTGATCTAAAAATCCCAGGTCCACATAATGTAAAATGGTCTTTGGATGCTGATGGGTGTTACTTACACAGGCTGCTACCCTGGAATCATTTGTATGTATGTGTGTTGGCGGGACTGGGATGTTGTCTGTAAAATGCCCATTTAAGAATAGGGTTACAGGTTGGATGAAATTAGAGAGAATCTCTTGGCTTTTCATCGCAGATGTAAGAGGGGATTTCTGTCTCATGATTTATGCAGTTGAATGAGTTAGAATGAAGCGGCAGGTGTCATTCTGAACGCGTGAGTCTGCACTGGTGGAAGCAATCAGTCATACAGCTTTTGCATATGCTCTGGGAGTTGCTGTTAAGTCAATGTTTACTTCTCAAGGAGTAAATGCCAGAGTTGTGTCTGAGAGCTGCTACTGCTGCATCAGTGAAAGAGTTATTTGCTATGTCAGCAAGTATCCTATGGTGCAGATTCCTGGAGTTTTAGAAGTGCTGCGATTATGAGCTTGTGGTAAGTAAGTAGCTGGAAACACAAAAAGGTGTTTTTCAGCAACTCTGTACAACTTTCCAGATCATCTATTTACAAGTGTTGCACAGTGGCTCTCTAACGTTTCACATACAGCTTGTCAAGCGTTTCTCCTTCTGGATCTTCAACACCATTAAGGAAGGCATATGTCAGTTGGTATCACTGAACTTTTTGTTAGAAGTTTTATTTTGTTGGGTGAGGGTGATGGGGAGAGAATTTGCTTGATGACTTCTGGACCTGTTTTAATTAGTAGCCTTTACATATAGACTACATTTGGTCTGTGTAGGAGTCCCTCCCAGCAGAAAAGCAGTGAGCTTTACTGAAGATAGCAAAGGTCTGATGTGAGGTAGATTGTGTAAGGCAGTGGCAATACAGTTTTGTCTGAATGCTTGAAGAATACTTTAAAAATGCTCTCTTTTACGTCAGATCACCACTACCTTCCCCGGGAGATGCACCTGTGCAGCATTTATGCAGACAGGTTCTCTGTCAAGGGTGGGAGCATGCAATCTCCAGGTGCAAATGTGTGCTGCAGTGGCACATCAATGCTGGGCACACCTTGCCATGTGTTTTGAGTTTCTGCATAAATGCATTACTCCTCCCTCCCCTGCTTTCTGCAGAAGGTGGTCACCACTTTGCAAGTCTGTGGGAGGTAAGCTGGGGCTTATGCAGTATTTAACCTCTGACTGCATTTCATGGGAAGCTTAAAAGTCTTCTGGGAAAGAGGCTATAGTGTGAGGCTTGCCCGTGTCTTCTCCATCTGCCTGTAAAGCCAGGTGGAGCATAACTTACTTGGAAGCTGGAGACTCCTGTGGAGCTCAGGGCCTGATCCACTGTGTATTGAGCTCAGTGCCTTCCTGATGGGCTTTGGCTGAGTCCCTATGAGAACAGGAGCAATTGGCCCACAGAAAGGATGCTAACCCATTTTTCACGCTTGCCTCCTCTCTACTGAAGGAATCAGTGGGGAAAAAGCATGACTCTTAATGACTGCTGATTATAAATAATTAGGAGTCATTCAACATTCAGGCTAACATATTTAGGTTGTGATGTGTTTTGCATTTATTAAGTGTTGGCTGCTCTCCTGTGGCTTGGTGTCTTTGCTTAGTATCTCTCACCAGTTCCTTGTGTAAACGCTGGGCGTTAGATAAGAAGATGGGCCCCCAGTTTGAATGCTTTGGCATCCCGTGGCGGCTGGCTGCTGTGCAAGCCCCTTCTGTGCTGTGTTTTGCTATGGAACAACTTATTCGAAAGTGTTGAATTTTATCTTTAGTGCTTGCTTTTAGCTTAGTCGGATTTTGCACGGAGTGAGATTTACTAGTCTATAGGTAATACACAGAGAGAGCTTAGATAATTCAAACAACATTGCTTGTGCAAACACTTAACACACTGAAATGTAGTAAAGCCAAGGATTTTTTGTTTGTAGCGTAGGGTCCAGTGAAGAACAACCAGTCCATATTGCGGTCATGGTGCACCAATGATGCTCTTTTGCATAACAGTAAGTATAGTTTTTTCTTTGCAGATCATGTAACAAAATGGTAACGGATTAATCTAATAAATATTCCAGCAAGCACTTTCATGTGCTGTTTACTGTAAAATAAAATTAAAACCTGTAGCATGTGTTAGTTTTTCAGGGAAATAGGTTAAAAAAAAAAAAGAGAAAACACCTCAAAGGCTATATGTTAGCATTTATATGTACCAAAGAGAATTTTTAACAGATAAAAAAATATAAAAAAAGTCTGGATTTGCACTTCAGAAATGGTATTGTCTTCATCCAGTTCATAAATGTGAAGCTGAGGTGAAACTACGCAGTTAAAACTGATGTGACAAAGGCAATGTATAACCTCTTTAAAGTCTATATAAATCAAACCTTTAACCTACTGCTTTTAGAAGGGAATGCCTAGAGGATGCTTTTGTATAACATTTTTCTTGTATTCCATTTAAATGTAGATTTTTAAGGCCTTTAGTATAGTGGTGCGTCTTTTGCAATGAAATGTTAATCAGGACTCTTTTGTAGCAACTTGGTTGGAAGAGAAAATATTTAGTGGTGTTGTATAGTAAGCCCACATCCCTTACATACACACAGAGGCTCTCTCCCTACACCCCCCCTTTACCGCGCTCCTCTTCCCCCCCCCCATAAGAGTTGTAAGGAAGTATTTTGGTTAATATTTGAAGAGCTGATCTGTCCTTTCCATTACTGGTAACTTGACTTGGTTATGTTTCTAGCAGACTACTAGTAGAGAAGTGCAGTACTTGGGTGACTGAATGTACTTGATGTCCAGGATCGGTCCCTTCACCATTTGTCCTGTGTTTCTGAGTAGAAAACAGCAATTTTAGCTATCTCTAGGGAAGTTTTTTTGCTGAGCAAATTTGTGAAATTATTGGAGATCTGGGCTTCTGTTTACATTGGTTACAGTAATTCTCAACCAGTTGATATAGCTACATCATGTGGTCACAGATTCCTTAGGTTTTGGTCTGTAATGCTATAACTACAATATCGTAACATTCAAGGTCATGTACGTGTCCTGAAATACATATACCTGCTACTAGGAATTGGGTTATATAAGTGTGTAAATCTAAGTGTACACATAGACTGTTCACAGGTTGAGGGCTTAAACAATCTGTTTTGTTACTTACAAACTTTGAAAAAAGAGGTTTAGTATCTTTTGAATAAATAAGCATGGAAAGTAAGTTTTGTTCTTCCTAATGTCCCATCATAATGAGCCTGAGCTGATTTCCTCTGGTGTAATGGGTCATAGTTTGGCCCAAGATTAATACTTGTTTCACCGAAGTCTTATTTCATTTAAACTATGATTGTTAATTTTTGTCAGATTTTTCTTGTTGACTTCCTGATCTTTCTGGATTATTTTTTTTACTACTTTGCTTTTGTGTGGCTTGATAAAAGCTGTAATGATAGGGATATTGTAACATTAGACTGAGTTAAACTGGGATTTCCGCAATACCTTAGACTTTACAATACAGGAATGATCTTTCTTGATGTAAGGTTTTACTTCAGCTGTGTCTCTTGTGTATCCTTTTCATTTTTTAAAGGAACATGGTAATAAAAGAGGTCAGAAGTCAGTCTGTCACAGAATGGCAATGTGGGATTAAGGGTGTAGGGTCTGTTTTCAGTGAAGTACAGAGCACAGATTTGGACTGTAAGGATGAGAGAAGCGAGAGAGATTGTCTGGTATTCATGCATTGGCAGGTATTTAGTGTGGGATTATACTTTGCGTTGTCTAAACTCTGCTTCCACAGAAATCAGTGAATTTTCTGCAGCACAGAGCTGTGTCAGTGCACACAGCCTGATGATCCTTCTTTTCAAGCTTTGCAATGGCCACTGCACTGGAAATACTCATCATGTGTTTATTTTTATCTCCTTTTTAACACAGGGAATAAACCCCACCGAAACCCAAGGGGACTCGATAATGAACATTTTGACACCTTCTCAAACTTTTATCTGTTAGGCTCTTATCCTGAACACAGTGCTGTCTTCCAAGCTTCCCCAAACTATTTGCTGCAGGCAGATGGTACTGTGCAAATGCAAACCAAACCAAATGTTTGAAATAAAACGCAGGTTGCATCATTATCCTTTGTGTGCAACACACCCCAAAATGCTCAAAGGTATCTCCTGTGGGGATAGTGATACTGAAGTATTACACTTTGGAAAACTGTGCCAGCCATGTTCAGTTGATCTCATGGTATCACTGTATTACACTGGCAAGTTAAAACCAAGGTAATGCCAGGTGTTTCAGTTTTGTATTTAGCAGGAAGCTAGTATAAATATCTTCTGATTTTTTTTTTTTTTTGCCAGTTTCTTCCAGTTCTGCAGGAATCACCAGAGCACCAGGAAAAACAAGTCCCTGGCTGTTGTGTATGTGGACCATTTGTCCCTCAAAAGAATCACTTTTGTACAGAATGAACAGGCGGAACAACCCATTGCTGTGTAGGCTTCGGGTGTTTTTTTTGTCCTGATGAGTCCTGAGATTTTGGAAGAATCTGTGTTCTGCAGCTCTGTGAGGAGGAGACGGTGTTTCTTGCTCCATTTCACTGAGAAGTTTTACTGGGAAGTGTGGACTGAACATCTTCCGTCTGGTTTATTACAGTGTAGCTACAGCTCCATTTGTCAGTGACAAAGTATTTTTAATGATATTTTCTGGGTTTTGTAACAAGGAGTCTCGGTCTCCAGACCTGAAAACAAAACAGTGAGCAGTAACCTATGAGTGGAAATTAAGCAGGGGGTGCTGTTTTATCAAAGTATGGTAGAAGCCATTGTGTTGGAACACAGGAAAGGTCAGCTTGGATGCCAGTAAGGAGCTACTGGCATTAGCAGACTAGCTAAGATTGGCTTAGCATCTAAATAAGTGATAGCATGCCCTAGGAAGGCTTTATTAAACATAGGGTAATTTTTGCTCATAAAACTTCATGAGAGAAGAGTCACTGAAGTCACAAGTCAGCAGCAAGAACAATGACACTCATTGATTGTAAGCCAGCCTGGGCGAGGGGGAGACTCCTCTCCTTCAGATGCAACACCAAGATAAAACTGAACCAAGCTTCACTGAATGGCTCCTCTTGCTTTACATTGGTTTTGGGTGAGAGTGGAAACAAGTTTTCAGTGTTTAGCTCATAGCACTTTGCCTGGTGTGCCCTTTGGAAGTGCTTTCTGAGACCTTGCTCGGGACTATTTGAGCATGAGGTGGGATCCTTAAATTTTTTAAAAGCAATTGTGATTTGTTCTGGCTGTAATCGGCTCCACACGGCCTTTCAGTCACCGAGTACAGCTTTACAGAGCCTGTAAATGCTGTTCCTTAATTGCTTCTGAGCAATAAAAGGAACTCTTGCGCTAGCCAGATCTTCTGAAAAAGTAGCTGTTAAATATTAAGCTGTCTCTTCTGGTTTAAATGAGGCAGCCTTGTTTTGTAGGGAGCAAGAGCTGGTGACCAAACCAGTTGCGATCTGAGTCTGATCAACTTGCTACATGACTCAGGTCTTTGTTCTTCCGGGGCATGTTATTTTCCTCTGTAAAGGGAGGTTTATATATCTAACACTGAATCTTCTGTTTAGGAAGAGTTTGACCTAGAGAGGGTTGTTTGACATACACTTGTAAGATGGTACCTTGACGGGCATGTGGCCTGTTGTCCTGCTTCCAGCAGGACTTTGCTTATTACTCTGAGGCCAGGTATCACACTACTTTACTTCACCAGAAAAATGAGATCTTTTTCCTTCCCTTACCCACCTTTGCAGAAGGAGGAGGAGGAGAGGAGTCGGGACAATAAAACAATTTGCAGCGGTTTCCACTAGCTGCCTATGGGAGGGAAGATCTCTTTAGGCTCTTGCTCCCCCCCTGCCTGGAAGCAGAGGAGTGGGAAGCACAGAGTGGTGCGCAGGCTGTGTCCCCATGAAAGACTGCTCCGAGCTCCTGCTGCTCTCCCTTCCCAGGCCTTTTGCTTCTTTGGTGTGTTGTCTCTGTGGTAACAGGCAGCAGGTATTATAGCTGGAGGTGTTGGCAGAGGCGGCAGCATAGAACAAACTGGCCTTGCTCAGAGCAGGGCTAGTGCTGTAGATGTTCCTTCTGCTAGGGTGAGGGAGGAAAAACAAGGAGGGACCTACCATGTGGTAAGAGTGGTGCAGGAGATCGATCCTGTGCTCTCCTAAGAGCAAAGGTAGCAAGGGCTCCCGAGCTCGGGTACCTTTGCAGCCGGGGAGCTGCTCCCCTGTTTCAGAAAAGGGAATGGATTCCCCCCAGCTGGTGGTGGCACCAGCCTAGTTCTGACCTGGGGGATGTGGGTCAGGGCTGTATTTGCTACCTACTTTGGTTCGTCTTCTCCTGCCTGCGCTTTGCAGTCCCTGCTGGAGGCATGGCTCGGTCCCGGACTGGGAGGACTGGACCGCAGGGTTTTGGAAAATGAAATGGGGAGTGGTGGAAGATGGCAGGTGAAGAAACAAGGAGACTTCCCTACAGGGTAAGGGAAATGACATCTGGATCTGAAAAAAAAAAAAAAAGGAGAAATACGGGTTTTTTTTAGTGGTGTTGGGTAGAAGGTTCAACAGCCAAAAGAAAACTAAGTGATAGATGAGTTACCTAGGAGAAAGAGAGCAAATAGGTGGAGGAAGACAGACATAAGCTTACAAGGAAAAGAAAGATGATAATGTGAGCGTTTTTAGGGAAAGAACACCTGTGGTGAATTGCAAGCAAAATAGAAAAGAGACTAGAGTGACAACCAAGGTTAGAAAGAAACAAACAGAAAATCCCCAAGGAGGTAAAAACATACAGGAGACCTGTGCCTGAAGAAAAAAGGAGAGAATTTAATAACAAACCAACACACTGTTGGTTTAACATACTGAACCCCAGCTTCTAGCCCTACTCTTCCTGCTTCTCAAACTCAGTTTCTTTCTGTCTGATTAATGAAGTAATTCAATACTGTGTGTGGAAAAGAGACAGCATTTTTACACCTATAGAAAGAGTGATGTCATGTGTTTTGGTTAGGATGGTGAGATTTACAAAAATAGTCTGTATGAGTGTTTTTAAGTTGGAGGAGGTGGTGAGATCACAGCTTGAGCTGAAATGCAGACATTCTGCTGAAGTAACCTCATGCATAAGAAGTGGCCTGTAGAATTTTTTTTAAGGAAGCCAAACAAACCTGAAACAGAAATGACTTCTCCCATGGTTTTTTTTTTTTTATGGCAATCTTCAGGCAGGCCCCAACCGATGACTCTCACTACAGGAAACCTCAGTTTGCAAGTATTTTGAGAGTCACTAGGGTTCTCATTATCCTAAGTCTACAAGTGATGAGTGGTGTAGTACGTAGTGGTAAATGTGGAAGTACAGCAGGATTTATAAAACCAGCATAAATCAACTGGCGTTAGCTTTTTAGTGGCAGAGATCCCAGTGGAGTTGCCCAGCAGAGGATGACAGAAGCTGTTACTAGTGCAGGATGATGCCCTGCTGCACGGAGGGGAGATGAGGCTGTGTAAGTTGGAGAGAAGGGAAAAACAACAGGAGGAGCTGCTGAATTTGCCAGAACTTGGAACCCTAACTTACTGAGGGGCATAATGTAGACCTGGTGCTGAAGATAATGTGCTGCTCTTCCTGCTTTTTTTAGTGTAGTTCTTTAAATTTTGTTTTTACATTGCACTTCAGGTCTGGTACTTCTGGTTCTTCTCACTAGCCATTTCTGTTTGTGTATTCTGTGGCAAGACTGGCCTTTTCTATTTCTTCTCCTGCCTTTATGTCCTTTTCAGCTTTCTTCCCTTCCTTGCTCTGTTTTCTCAAGTTACCCTTTTGTCCATCATCTTCTGATCTCCTAGCTAAGTTTTTCTCTTTGCCAGGTTCCTGTTGTTTCCGCATCTGGGTTGCTTTCAATTATTTTTTTGTATGTTCTCATATGCTCATGGTTATTTTTCCATTCCCTCTCATTTCCCTTTCTGTTCTTAAGTTTACCCTATTTAAGACTGCCCTGTACTTCTGAGACCAGTGTCTGCTTTGCCTCTTTCCCTGTCTTCACTACAGCCCTCCCCACTGTTCTCTTACTTGCAGAGTTGTCCTGTGTGATTTTCCTTACACCTCTCAGGCTGGATGCTTTTCTTGCTTTGGCAGCATAACCTTACTTGGTTTCTGATGCTTTATTCACTGTTTGATATAATTGGAGCAGAATTTACTACCTTCTGTGTTCCTAGAGCTTTCTAGAGCTGTTCTTCAGCTCAGTCTTATTTCTGGAAATGGCAATTCTCATTTTCTTCAGGTGGGTTGGAAATCTACCAAAGATTCCCTTTTTCTGCTGCCTATATAATGATACTTTAGTTTCCAGTGAGAATCTTGAGTACTGAATTAATGAAGTGACTCCAGTCACTGTGCAGGATGGAGAGAATGAAATGGGCGACATAGCTAGTACATTAAAAAAAAAGGTGGAAGTATGTATATCAGATTTTCCTTCTGTTCATTCACCATCCCCAAGTCCTTTATGCAGTTGGCAAAATGAAAACTCCTTTATTTTATGTCTCTGTTCAAATATTGGTTGGGACGAGATAAGGTGATGAATGGATGCCTCACGGCTCTGATGAAAAGCTGTATTTATTTCTTAAAGAAATCTTCCCATTTAATGAAAAACAGACACCACACGAGACTGAGCATGCCCTCAAGATATGCCAACATACACAAAACACAGAAAATCTGTGAATCACATTGCATAAATAGTTGCAGGTACTGGCACTGCAGTTCTTCATTGACACACGATGGTGATGTTTACAAGCTGTACACATTGTGTGACTTCAGACTTGCTTTAGAGATGAATGTGATATAGATTTTATTGTTGCAAGGTTTGCAGTAAGCAAACAGTATGTTTTTGTGTTCATTTATTGATAGTATGTGTGCCCAAGTAAAACACTTTCTCTTTTATAAACATTTACTTCAATGCCAAATGTTGGTATTAAGTTAAGTGGATTTCTTAAATGAAGTTCTGCCAAGGCTTGCTAGACTTTGATTATTCCTGTAAATACTGGTCAGCAATTCTGAGGTACTGGTATTGCTGTCATGACTGTGAAGGGGCTGTGCTCTGACATGTGGTAAAGATGCTACAAAGTTTGGCACATGTGCAGAATGTGTTTAAAGGCACAGTGAAAGGTTATTTAATAATTATTTCCCTCACTGATACTCTGCCTGCTGCTCTGTTCTTGTTGTCATTTATTTTAATGTGTTAATTGGTTGCTGTTTTCCAGATGAAGCTGACAGGGAAATTGTTAATTCCTTTCCCAGAAGCGTCCTGCCCGTACGAGTTGGGAAAAGCTAACAGAAATGTTACCAAAACAAAATAAGTGTTTCCTTTAAGACCACATCCAGGTGTGGAGCAGCTTTTCTCTCTTGTTCTGCTGCCATCCTGGAGGCTGGTTTGGGCTAAGTCAGCAGGGAAGCTGTTAACTCTGAGGATCTCAGATAGGAACATGACCTGCGGAACAGTTCATCTTATTGATGTGTCAGTATGGCAGATGTTGTCTGCAGGTACGGCAATGGTGAGGAGCACAGCAAAGAGCTACATGAAAGCAAAAATGAAGGAACAGGGCTGGTGCTGCTGGGCACCTTCTGTGTAGGACTGTTAGCCATGATGAGGGTCTGTGTGGCTTATAAACAGAAATGATATAGAACAAACGAGTCATGGTTCATAAACTGTTGCCACCAGATTCCTTGGAACGTAATGATGAACACAATATAGTTAACTAAAATGTACGTGAGTCTAAATGTGTTTTATTCTGTGATATAAAGCTGCAAGAGAAGGTCCTTCATGATTTCCGTGTTCTCACATTTCTAGGAGTGATACAACTCTGGAGTAAAAGGTCAGCCCTTACTCTGACATACAAAACAAAACATGGCGACAGTTTCTCCAAACTGAAATTGGAGTGGTTTTGGAGAGGTCATGCTGTATTATTTGGAGTAGTTTCAGAGACAGAACAGTTCTTCCTCTTTCAGCTTGCTGAGTGATAAAAAATCCAAGAAATAAAGGAGAAGACATTCATTCTCCTAAAGGAGAAAAGGAGTTCCCTTTATTTTTAAATTTCAAGCTCTTCCCACAGTTACCCTCTGCAGCCTGGATGAGGTGAGTGTTGGGAAGAACAGCCTTTGGCTTTCATTGCAAAAAGGGGAGTAATGACATGTGTGTAACACTGAGTTGCTTGTGAGGATTTGATATTTGGCTACTTGTGCTTGTTAGCATGCCTTTGGGAGGCAAGGAAGCTGAAGACATGACTTCTGTGGAATCCACTGAAATCTTTTAACTTAATATTTCATAACATTTCATTAACTTGTGTAGACAGAATCATATTTATAGCTTGCATTGTGTGTGCTGCCTATCTGTACTCATAATATTATAATACAAATGTTAGTGCTTTCTCCATGCTGAAGTCTGTAAAAGAAAGATGCGGGATTATTCACTGTCCTCTATGAACCTCTAATGGTGTGGAGAAAGTGGTACCTGTGTGTATGTGGCAACTTAAGTGTGACTAGTCATCTGTATTTAAATGGACAAGTCATAAATATTTTGTTAGTCCATACCAGATTATTTCCAGGAAAAACTGGTGACCCATTGCTGATCAGCTGTATCCTTGCTGCTGCTTTGCTGACTGATTACATAAAGATGGCTCCTTGCTTGCTTGAAACTGCTAAAATGCATTAGGCACAGCTAGACGATGCATGTAGTTATTCATTCTGGACAGGTAATTTTTGTAGTTGCTGTCATATTTTATGTAAATATTAAGAACGTTAGTTTTGGAGCCAATCTAATGACTAAGTTCTGAACAACCTCATGAGAAGTTTTGAGGCACCCTGCTGTATTTTCCTCTGACATGAATGATTTCTGGGGATGTGAGTACTTTTGTGGTTTTTTTAATACTCTGAGGCAACTCTTTGGCTTGTATAAATCAAATATACATTCTTTGGCTGTCACCTAGATGGTGCTTACTGTGTCAAGCATAAGACTTGCTGAAAACTTCCTCTTCTAAAGGATCACGCTGCACATTATGTCTTCACTCAAGAAGGTAGAGAAGTTCTCCAAGTGGAAGAATAACAGCACAGATGTTAAATGAAGAGGTATAATATTGAACAGATAAAGATGTGTTTTCTCTTTGTTTTTCAATGTTTAAGATGTTCTTTCAAATGGAGATCTCACTGGATGATGCTGTTTTACCTTGGCATATGTTAATAGCTGCCCTGAACCCACTTATGCTCCTGTGCAAGAAGAGATTTAATGGTGCATAATCAACTTTTGCCAGATGCTTAACAGTGCAAAGCCTTTAACAATTTGTACAGGAAAGGTATAAAACAAAACATTTGGATTTTGGATACAACAACTCCATCTGACTTGATAAAAATTGATGCAAGAGCAGTTGGCGTTAAATGTAGACTGTTCTGAACTAATACTGACCCAGTATATCAAGCTAGTACGTGTCAGAAACACACAAGGTCACACAAAGTAAATGCTGATCTTAAAAGCATTGCATTTGGATCAAGGTATCTTTTGGTTTTTAGCTTGCCAAAAGGTGTTGGACTTAGTTCGATAACAATTTTTACTGCCACAACACAGAGGAAGATTTTTAACTGCACGGCTCTAATAGTTCATAGATAGTATATATTTTGAGTGGGGTTCTGACAAATAGCAGCTGCTGGGGTGTGATTCCAGCTCTGTCACTGATAGTGTAACCTCTCTCTGCCTCAGTGTGCACTACTCCAAACCCTGGGTGCTGGTGACTGGCTGCTGATGTCCTTCAAAGGCATTCCTGGAGCTGACTGTCACTGTCTTACTGGGAAAACCTAGAAGTCCTGTAGAATGTGGTGCTCTTGGTTGAGGGATCCTCAGTGCTGAGACTTTGCTGTAGAAGGGATGGATTTTTATCCCTCACCATTAAAGTGAGCTTTAATAATATGTGAACTTTCTCTATGCGTAACCAGGTGATGTATTGTCCTGGAAAGCTGGTCGTGGCAGCTGACGTGACGGTTAGACTAAAGTCATATTCTCTAGTTTGCTGGTTTTTGGAAGTGAAAGCACGTGAAGGAGAAAGAAGGGAAGGTAAAAAGGGGGAGTTTATAGGCTAGTACCAGTTAACTCTTCCTCTCTCTTGTTCTCATGTTGGACTAGGTACGACAGTATCGTGAGTGGGAGTGTGCTTATTCTAGTCTAGCTCTGGTTTCTTGCTTATTGGCATGCTTCAAGAATGCTAGGAGCATTTTGACTTTTTTCTTTGTTGCTCAATTTCATTCACAAGAATCTCACATTTCTGCAGTTACTACTCGTACTTCAAAGAAGCAACACTTCAAAGCGATGTCCTCATGGATACTGTGACACCAAACTTACTCTTTCCTTTGCCTCAAATTTTGTCTTTTTGATTCTGAGAAATGTTCATCTCTGCTAATGAGGGATAGCTGTCAGGGACTTTGAAGAAGTCCTCTGCTGAATCCTGCCTCCTTCCTCTCTTGCCATCTAAGTTACAGCTTCTAAGAGGAGTATTTAAGCAATGGTGTGATTTGGATCCTGAGAGCTAATGAAGGTCAGTGGCCTAAGAACTGCACAGATCTGTTTTCTGTTACTGGATGGTCGTGCCTTTATTTTGATGGGCTTCTGCAACTGTCCTGTGTCTGGTTTGGGCAGTTCTCTTGCCCAGTTTCTTGCAGTGAGACATTCCAGGGTGTGTTGTCACTGGTCTGCTTGCACTCTGCCTTCTGCTAAAAACCTCAGGGGTAGCTGGTCAGGTGTTTGCAGAAATGAGTTCAAGAAAAGCACAGGCAGTTTAGCCAGGGTCCTTCCAAATGGTGTGTGGACACAGCTCAGTTGCTCTTGTTACCATCACAGATACACTGGTGGTCATTTATTTTGAAAGACATATGGACAAGACCTCTGACTTAAAGCCTGGCAGTGAAATATAAATGATGATAACATCTGTGGTATACAGTTGTGTGTAAGCCTGGTAAGACAGTGACCTTGTTTATTTGCATCTATTCTGAGAGGGAAGAAACATCATTTGGTTTGTAGTTCTGCCAAGAGGTGTATGGTACCCGTGAAAACAAGGATGCTGTTGTGATGCTTTTGTGTGCAGTGATGTCTGGGCAGCTTGGCCATGGGAAGAGGAGGTATGGGCAAAGGTTGCAACAGTGTGCTGCATGCTCTTGTTTTGGATGGGTGGACGGGCAGATGAAAAAGGTTGTTAATGAGAGCGCTTTAGGCTTGTCATTATTAAGTATGTGCCTTTTGCTGGGAAAATTGGGTGCTTGAGCGAACGTCATTGTGATCAGTATAGTAGCAACTGTGGAAATACCAGAGTGGGAGGCTTTCGTAGGACAGTACAATATTGATGCCAAGCTGTGATAACGAAGGTCTACGTTAAGATTAGATAAATGACTGCTGTCCGTAGCCCCACAGTACAGCCGCCTCTTGCTGTGCTGTTAGCAAAGCCCAATTAGTATCAACTAGTCTGTCAGAGTTGGATGGATACATCAGACCTTTTTGTTCAGAATTACTGGCATGTAGTTGTTGTTTTGGCCGTTTCCAAGCTCGTTGCGCTGTATGCAGTTGTCACCAAGATAATGCTGGATGCCATCACTGTGGCATATTTTTCTTGTGTGCATAGTTCTTGTAGAGCATTTCAACATCATCTCCTTCATAAACTTGTCTTCCCCAGCATCCTTTTTGTCTTCTACCACAGGCTTGCACTGCTGGTGAAGGCCTGTGGCATGTACAGGGTATCCCGTGTGATTAGGTAGGATTTCCTCTTTGCTGTGTGTCACCCCACCCTCAGTGTGCTGTTTTCATACAGCTGAGAGTATTTTTTTGCCTGTATTTGCATAGCTGCCCCCAGATCCTGTTATCTCTCTACGTCTCCGTTACGTTCTCATTCACTGTTGGGTTTCTGCCAGCTGGGTTTATCCTTAATACTAGCAAGATGTAACTGCAGAATCAGTTTTTACACATTTTTCTACGCAGATTTCTTGCCTTTTTTTTTTACCCTCTGTGTGCAAAATGGACAAATAGCATTACTAGTAATCTGGACTTTTGCATAGCGGCTTACATGTGCGGTCAAATTCACTATTGTATTTGAAACCAAGCTGAGGAGGTTGGGGAGGAAATTAAATCCTTCTGAGCCAGTTGTTGGAGTGGGTGCACAATGCCGTGTTACTTCGGAAGCATGGAGCATGAAAAGCTGCGATATTTCATTTGTTAGCTTTGCTTAAAATTGCTACCAACTTTTCTTTCTGAGAGACTGTATTGCCTTCAGGATGGCAGAGGAAGGGGTGATAGGGCAGTGGGAAGGGATTATTTGCTCACATGCTAGCGTTTTGTATTTTACTCAGCAGTGACTTTTTGATAAGGAAAAAAAGGCAAGTAAGAAAGGGGTGGTGAATAAAAGAAAAAAGTGGAATAAGGAGAAAGGTGGGAAAGCAAGCCTGGAGGGGAAAAGGTAACGCAGGTGTTCTTGTTAAGTTAAATTCAGTCTTTGACAAAGTACTTCTGTGCTAGATACAGAGTTCCTCAAATGCTGGTTGTGTAAAAATGAACGAATTTTCACAGGTTTATGCAAGGCTGTATTTTTACCTGTTAGCTCTTACTAAGCCATTCTGTTTATGCATGTGGTCAGAGAAATGTTTTCTTATTTAAAATACCCATGTTCAATCTACATTAAAAGCATGAAAAGTTTTGTTGTTGTTAGTTCTCATAGAAGCCTTGATATGTTTACTAACAGGAAGAAATGTAACTGTTTTAAAGAAAAAATAGATGCAAGCCATATGTACTGTGCACGGAAGGAAGCATCTAAAATCTGGTTTGAGTAAAGAACTGTTCTGTGATCTCTTTGTAGAGCTGAAGGGAGAAGTATTTTTTTTTTTATTAACAATTCCCTTGTCCCAATTTTGTTCTGTGGTTGATTTTCTCTCCAGATTTGTTAGCTGTTAAGAGATGGCAACAGTGTTTTAAAACTTATTATCCCTCAATGGTAAATACAGCCTTGCCCAAGTTTGAAATGAAACATTTTGGCGTTACAAGTTAAAATTCAAAAGGTGAAATCTAAACCTATACCAGCTATGCACAAAGGCTTTAGAATTTTTCATGAATTAATTACTCGGGTTACCCTTTGCCTTATTGATAAACACCCCCAATTACAACAGTTCTTCCACGATTTTGTCTCCCAGCAGTGGGCTGTTTCAAAGGTGTCTTAAGTCAAGCTCTGCAAGTAAAGAAATCTAGAGGTTTTCCTGCTTATTTCTACCCATATTTCTCTAACATGGAGATTGTCCTGACTCTGTAAGAAGAAAGACGGGATGTGATTTAATTACTCCACAGCTTTAATAACTCATCCGGAAACAATGACAATTAATTGTACTGTACAGTTCATCAATCTTTGCTGGATCCTGGATTTAAAAAAAAAAAAAAAGTGTTCTTGGCAAGATAGGGTACATATGCTTTTCCTTCTCCATGTGATCAGGAGACCAGTGGCACCAGACAGCCCCAACTCAAGCGATGTTCCCAAATTATTATTTGAAGTAACAGAGATGGAGGTAGAGGGAAACACTTAAAAGTTTGCTACCTTTTGGTGTCCAGGCAAACCTCTGCAGCAGTGGGGAAAGGCACTTTCAAATGAAAATCAGAAGGGAGGGGTGAATATTCTGACTATTGCATTCAAGAGATTACTTTTTTAAAACATCAGTGATGCCAGTTAAACAACAAAGGGAGAATTTCTTGCACTTCCTTTTTGAGACTCAACCATGACTGAGACCTCACCATGTTTACACTTAATGGGCAGCACACCAGTTTTTGCAAAGGTAACTGTATGTGCATTGGGTAACTGATACTTAAATATAGGCTCTCCAGTAGACCTCTGAGAGACTCAAACTGTGCAGCCTGAAAAACACTTTTGTGGTGCTGTTGAAGGACCCACTCTGAGGGGCATCACTTTGCTCAGTTGTGGGTATATATCTGATAACAGACAGTTCCTGCTGTGGAGAGTTTATAGTCCGAACAGTCAAAACAGATACGTGCAGACAGATGGACAAAGAGTCAGAGAAGTAACTGGCTGCACAACACTCATGGAGATCTTGGTCTCTTGCATCTCCAGTCTTCTGTCCAGGCACACACTGATACCAGTTGTTCACACAGGTTTTTGAAATTCAGTTGCTAAAGACAAGTGTAGATAGCAAATCATGACTGCAATTACTTTGTGATGCTACAGTCCATATTGTTTTAGGCCTTGACTTTCAGAAGCCCAATTTGAGAAGGCTCTGAAAGTTTCTGAATGATTCAGCGATGTAAATGGTCTTGTGAGCATTCAGTACCTTTGCATCTCAGGCACCCAGAAGTCTATAGTGAGGTGTCTTTGAAGTGAGGCATCCGACCCAGAGAACATTTTTGGGAATGGGGCCGTCTACCAGTCTTACAAAATGTGTATCATAGGCATGTAAGGCTGTGTCGTGGCTTCGGTTCCAGCCCAGCTGGTTACAAAGCACTGTGCAGCCGCTCACTCACCCCCCACCCCCTCCCCTGGCCACGTTGGGATGAGGAGAAAATCCAAAGGCAGGCTCGTGGGTCAAGACAAGGACTGGGAGGGATCACTCCCCACTTATGGTCACGGGCGAAAGACAGGCTCAACTTGGGGAAGAAACAAAATCAATTTAATTGACTACCAGTTGAATCAAAACAAGGATATTAAGAAGGAAGACCCAACCTCAGAACACCTTACCCCCACCCCTCCCGCCTTCCCGGCTGAACTCCACTCCCGGTTCTCTCTCCTCCCCCCGGCGGCACAGGGGAACAGGGGATGGGGGTTGAGTCAGCTCNCTCTCCAGTCACACACTGCTCCAGTGTGGGATTTCCCATGGATTTATGGCCATGTTGGGGAGCCTCCGCTCCACCATGGACCTCCCTGGGCTGCAGGGACACAGCCTGCCATCTCACCACAGGCTGCAGAGCCATCAGCCTCCTCAGGCGCCCCTCCTCCCCCTCCTTCTTCACTGACCTCGGTATCTTCAGAGGGGTTCCTCTCACATTCAAACCCCCCCAACACTGCCAGTTCCCCTTCTTAAATCTGTTCTCCCAGAGGCGCTCCCACCATCGCTGATGGGGTTGGCCTGGGCCAGAGGCGGGTGTGGCTTGGAACTGGGGGACCTTCCAGCAGCTTCTCACAGGAGCCAGCCCTGCGGCCCCCTCCCCTGCTACCAAAAAAACCACCCGTGCCACACAAACCCATAACAGGCTGAAAGGGTAAGGTGTTCTCCTTAGACTTGAGAAAAATGTGGCTGTATTGATTTGGCTATGTTATCTTACCTTTGTGATTGTAGCTGATAGCCCCTTACTACAAAATGGTAGAATATATATTTGATTAAAATAAGTGATCAAGATGAGAAGGCATAATATTCACTTGTAGGAGTGATACTGTTTAGTTGCTGTTTCAGTTTTGGTACTGTTTGGCCTGGCTTCCTTGTCTAGCCAGTGAGAAGGTGATCTGGTCTGTCAGAAGCAACTGCATGCACTACTGGGACTCAAGTTTTCCTGGTAAAGATCAGATGAATCATTTGAAAGTGATAATTATTCACCGCTCTTCAAATTCCCCTGCAATATTTGGTTGTTGTAATGAAAGCAGAGAATGAAATTTGTTAGCTTCAGTTTGGCTGCTTATGTTATTGAAAGATTAAATCAGACCAAACAGTTGCAGAAGTAAATTGAAGATTGGATGCATGTGTTATTATTGCTGGATGGCAAAACAGTACCTTCTACAGAAAACTATGAAAAAACACTTTGTGTTCCCTGTATTTCTAAAAGTCGAAGTGAATTCACCTTACTGACCTTTATCTTTCTAAAAGGTAGATGTCTAACTGGCGTTAATCATCCGGGAGATCTATAGTTAGTGATGTACGTCCAAAGGATGAGTCCTTCTATTTTGAGATAGGCTGAATCACTATCTGGAGGTGTCTTTTTCTCAGCTAATGACAGAAGGAGCCTAGACAACTAGATTACATTAGAGTTAGGTGAGATGGATCCTACTTTATTGCTCTGATTGTATGAACTGGCACTTCTCAGCTTCCATAGACTTAACTGCAACTGTGAAAGTTGCAGGGGTAATTACTCCTCAGGTATTATCTTCCTTCCTCCTGCAAAGCATGCAAGTGGACCTTAGGTCTGTGGTTTTTATCTGTCACTATTATAAGCCAGCTGCATCAAAGAGAAGACAATGCTAACAATGTAAAGGAAACGTGAGAGAAAACTGAAGAAGATCCTACGGGATCCCCACTGTTCTGAATATCATGTGAAAGACATCCTCACCTCTGTTTTCCTGTGCTAGTTCAGGGTTTGATGCTGAGAATGATGGGGGAAAGTTTCTGTTTAACTGAATGTGGGTTGGAGAGTGGTGGTTCTGTCAGAAGGGAGAAAGGGGTGTGAGAGAAAAGATCCCATAAAAAGAAGCTGAAGAAAAGAGCCTAAGCTCTGTGCTGAGATTGGACAGGGAACCTGGAGGGAGAGATGGGGAATCATCAGGAATGGGGCATGCTGACTGGCATGCATGACTGAAGATTAAGAAAAACAGCTTGAGAGAGAACATGGGAACAGCTGAGCAAGGAGACTCTTCCCACAAGGAGTAGGATGAAGAACTTAGATTTCACAGCTAACATATACTGGCTGAAGAGAAAGCATCTGGGATAAGAGGTTTGTGAAGAGCAGGGTTGGTATAGCAAATAGGACTGGGAGGAGGAGATAGTGGGAAAGATGCAGCATTTTAAAAATAGCAAGGTGAAAGATAGAACAGCAGAAGTATGTTTCAGTGGAAGAAGCAGCAAGTTTGTTCTTACTAGAGCAACCTTCCTCTTCAAAGCCTGGGGTGGGGTTCAACATGCAATATTTGTTGTTATCAGCAACTGTCTGTGAACCCTTGACAAGCTGTCCATGGTCTTCTGCCCTGGATGTCTTGGGGAATGATAACTTACTAAGATTACAAGGTGTTTTGTTTGCTTGATGTTTCAAAGGGATCAGTAGTTTGAATCAAAAGTACCTGTTTCTTCTGGCTGCCATATTCAGCTTTCCATTCTGCTTTTTCCTTTGTTGCTGTTTTTAAAGTATATGAAGCTACATGCACGTCATTAAATTCAAGGAATATTATTTATATCACAATCAGGAATCCCAACATATAATTCTCTGTGCCTGTGCATTATAATGCAGTCTTTACATGATCACATGCATTCATCCTTTCCTAGTGTGGTGGCCTGAAGAAACAGGACATATGACTGTAGTATTTTTCTCTCTCCCCCTGTTTCTCCTCTTATAATAGCCTGTCACCCCCTTGGCTAACTTTTGCTGCATTGACAGTGAGGTGGAGGTCTTGGTGATAAAAATTCCAGTATTTTCATTAAAGTACATAACCAAGTAGAAGATAGAGTATCTCTCTGCTATCATAGAAGGAGATGTTACAGACTGAAATTACCTTTTGAGATAATAAAATACTTGCTCAGGAGGGAGACTTTTTATAAATGCCCGAGAAGCGAGGCAATCTTTAGTCACAACTTCTGCTGCCTTTTTAAACATATTAACTGTGAAAGTGCAAATAAGTAGGAACTTCTGTGGTGTCATTGATCACTGCACACCTACAATTTTGATTACTTGGGGCAAGTTAATACCACCAATGTATGGTGTGTTTCTTGTCATCTTGGTCTGTGACTTGCAGCTGATTTTCAGAAAGGGAGCACTCGTAACAAATGCAGTCACAGGTAACTCTTGAAATCATAAACTGTATAAAGTAGATCGGATGTGAAATACTCGAAAAACTCAGCTTCTTAGGCTCTTTAGACTGGGCACTAACAACTACGGACAGTCTCTGTAGGTAGTGGATAATGCCATCTCTTCACCTCACAGAACTGTTGTAAAATACATTTTGTTAATATTCATGAGGTGCTCAGATATTATTGTGATGAGCACCAGAGAAAGCCCAGGAGGAAATTAATAATTCTATCTGGAGAGCTGGGTTTCAGTGAAGCACAGCACATGGGGCAGAGGGGACGCACGTTGAACTCCGAGAGGACAACCAGGTAGTGAGAAGCTGCTTATTAAACACACACTGTCCACCCTGTGCACTGGATGAAGCTGGGGTCCTGCAGAACGAAAATGGCATGTTACTTTGTGTGCGTGTGGAAGCAGATGGTAGTTACACGTGTGAAGTCATAACTGATAGTGCACAGGCAACCTTAATTTTGCCGTAACTTTCTTTTGTGGGCTTGATGTTATGTTCAAATTATCCTCTTTCTTGTTGTATTATTTATGTTCTAAAAGCACTGCGTGTGTGTAAATGTGTAACGCTTCATAAACAGTATATGATAGTTTTGTTTTGCACTTGGGGCAACAATGCATGCCTACTCTCAAGTCCTTAGAAATGAAACATTTAAGGAAGAGGAAGGATAAATTAATGACCTACTGCTACAGAGTAGGTAGTTGCAATCATGTAAGGGGCTTTCCTGACTGGTGCTCCTCAGGTGAGTAGCTGCAAGAAACAGTGCTAGATGATTAAGCAGTGCTGGTTGATTTTTATTTATTTTTTTTCTCTATGCTCCTGTTCAGCCATATTGTTGATGCTCTGTGTTCTGTTGCCTAATGATTTTAGAAGCCTGCTCACATTTCATTAAAATTTTAATTACTGACTTTCAGTAATGAGACAAGTTGCTGGGCCATAGGTATTTTATTGGTTTAAGGTGTAACTTGTTCCCAGCTTCCTTTGGGCCCACTCCTGCCATTGTTTCCTGCTTGTAACTTCCACTGAAGTGAATAGTGGTTTGGTCTTGTGGAAGAGTTGAGAAGGCCCTTTTGCCAGTAAACTCAGCTTCTGATATACAAGTCTAACATTTCTACACCCATCCTTCTATTCTATGAAGATGACTATGATCACTCCTGGGCCACACTTTTAGTTGCTAGCCTTCATTAAGACTGTGCATGTGTAGTTTTCCTAATTTCCAGTTTGTGACAGATTTCACGGTCACCCTGGCAAAACAGACTCTGTAGTCAGTCTCCATCTTCATGTCTGCATATCATTTTGTGAGTGGTTGACAAGCCCGTTGGGTATATGAAAGCATTCCTGTGTATTGTCTTCCTCAGCGGTTGAGGGTGACTGTGGAAGACAACTGCCTGGTCATCAGAAGAATAGTTAACAACTTGCAGACACTATGGACATCTTAATCATCCAGATGCTGCTGTAGTACACAGAACTGCATGTGAATCTGTTGCATTCTGGTGTTGTAAGAATTATCCTGGAAAGTTGCTCTGAATCACGGTCCCTAATCGGCAGCTCTGTTTGAAA
>VYZV01003780.1:109496-140738 GCA_013401275.1 Pandion haliaetus | reverse complement strand
ATAGTCATATGTAGAATTCACTTGTGCTTTCTTGTATGTGTAGAACAATACGAAAAAAAGAGAATATTTGAAGTAAAAAGAAAGTAATGTAAAAAAGGAAAAGCATAAAAGTAAATGCTGCTTTAGAGTAAACATTTAGACAATGAAGAAGCTATACTCTGCTAGAGTATAAGAAAGGAATAGCAAAGGAAAGGGATGGCATCAGGACATTTTAAAAGGCATTTCATTTATCCAAATTCTCTTAACTATGAGTTTTAAGATGGACCAAAGTCTAATTTTAGAAATCAAATGCTATAACTAGAAGCACTCGAGGGCTGGAGGAAGGAGGGCTGCAGAGGGGGAGGAAAGAAGAGGGAATAGCTCCTTGAGTGCACTGCAAATAGCTTTTGAATCAACAGTATGGTAACAATTAGACAGTGGTCCTTTTTTATTTTGCTGGATTTTGAAAATCATAAAAATAGATTATGAATAAGCCTCGTGTAAGCCAAAAGTTACATTGCAACAGCTGCATTATCCTACCAATACATACTAATTTTATCAGATCTATTCACAACTTGCTGCTAATATCTCACAGGTGGTAAGAACACATCTCAGATTCCTCCTTTAGGGATGAATTCCTCTGTGGTATTTTCAGCTTCCACCTTTTATTTCCCACATTTACATCTTAATGGCAGGAAAACTGTATGGAAGCAATTCATTTAACAAAGCAATAAATTAAGGCCTAGTACACAGTTTCCTTTATTGTTTCAATATACATGGAGCTTTCATAGACATCTGAAAACAAAGCCTTCATCATGGGATTTTCTTAGGAATTTTGGATTTGTTACACAATTTTAAGCAGTACAACTCTCCTGTCAAAAGCAATCCCCAATGCTTATATTCTTTTATGAAATGTGTCTTCAAAAGGTCCATCCTTGCAACTTTTACAATTGTGTACTTTTTAGCAACACTAACAGGTACAGCATTCATGACTGGCTGTTCAGAAATAGCATGTAATCTGCATACATGTAAATTAATTAGTGTTCAGCTTCAGTATAATGTCCAAACTCTCACCAGTTTGGGGGTGGTTTGGGGGGTGTGTGTGTGTAAACTTGGTTTATACTTGGCCTGTATTTTTAATGTAAAATAAATGGCTATGGAAACAATTTGAAATGCTAAATAGCAGAATGAAATTAATATTTGGCATGCTAAAGAAAAGAACTCTAGGGTATTTCATTTGATGTGTGTTGGAATAAAATCAGTTTTCTTATTAACTCAACTATCTGGAAAGTAAAACTATTAACATTAAAGTCTCTTAAAATAGTGATTTTTTTTTTTTTTAAGATGACATGATTTGGAACTTATTTTAAGTAGCATATCATCTGTGAGTTGAGTTCTTCCATTTTCCATTATTTCATTATTGAATTTGCATTGCTCTCTATTGATTTCCTCTTTAGATTAAACTAGTACTTGGAATTTTGTCATACAGACCTTTTTGTTCACTAAATTAAAATGCCTAGTCTATTCCAAATGAGGCATTGTAAAGTTGGAATAAAAACAGAATGCAAACTATTTTAAATAAATAATTATGATTGGAAAGGTATGAGTAGTTTCAAACAAGTTCCCTAGGTAAGCAAAAGCTAATGTATAGCCAAAAGAAACATTCACCAGCTGTGGCTCAATTTCGTTATGCTGCAGAGTAGCGAAAGGCCACTCTTTAGACAGATGGACAACTTCTGATATGTGAGTGCTGCTTTGAAAGACAGAAACATTGACAGAGGCTGACTGCCCGTGTTGGTGGTTCAATTTAAAGAGGTCGAAGTAGGCAGTCTGTCCTCTTGAAAACAATAATTTCTTGAGGAGCCAAAACTTATAAAACAATATTAAAATTCAGGAAGTTTGAAAACTATTTCTCCTCCCCTTGGACACGCCAACAATGTGGTATACGCAGCCTCAGACATGGCACATTCTGCACCTACAGAAGTCTCATAAGTAACATTTTATTTCTTCTATGCTTTACCAAGTTTTCTAAGTGCCTTAGTATAATACTAGGTACAAGAATATCAAGTTCACTCCACTATCTTCATGGAGAGAGGAGAAGGAGGGTTAGCATGCACATCAGGCTGTAACACTGTTTTCTGCTTGGGAGCTGGGAGAGCAACATCCTTCTCTTGGGATCCGGGAGAAAGATAGGCTTCCCCTTTTCTGAGGAAGATGTTCAGCCCCTCTCTGTCACTTTGAGGGCAGAGAAAGGGGACACTTCCTAACAGCTAAAAGTCAACATCAGATGACATTTCACAGATGACAGGTTCTCATTTTATACATTACATATATACACGTACACATCACAAACAGTGCCTCACAGCCATCATAAATGTGTTACGGGTGTTCTTCTATGTACTTCTAATTGAATCAGGTTTAGAGTAGCAGAGAAACGTATCTAATTAATATTGTGGTTTGGGGTTTTCTTTTGGGGGGGTGGGTTGAATATTTTTTTTTCTTTCCTAAGGAACTGTGGGAGCATAGTGTTTTTTATACATTCTCATATTTTAAAGGAAGGGAGATTTGTTGAGGGATATGGTTGGTACCTGCAATTCCAGCTCAAGCACTTTGTCAAGGTTCCAACATTCTTGATGAATTGCAAATGGGAGAGGGAACCCTTGAAACAGATCTGTGGCCTGTGATATAATTGACTCAAGACAGCCTTCTGGAAACTTTTTTGTTGCTCCTGTTCAGCTGTTTCATAAGCACATGGGCCAAACATTTTGTTTAATGGAAGACATTTAAGAGTGAGTAGACCACTTTAATGTGGATCTTCCTCTTTTATAAGGACACCTTTAGCATTACATCTTTGTCAAATTAACAAAACCAGGCATAGCTGAAACTCTTGAAAGAACAAGTATTCAAAAGCACATGTCTAAGGAGAGAGCAGAAGAATTTTTAGGCTTCTGGGGAAATACACGACTGATGAAAAATGATGTCTAGATATTTGCTCTGTGTTTGAGGGGTGGGGGTGCATATGCTGTGTAGACAGTCTTGAAAGGATATGAAGAACATCCCAACTGTAGCAGTTATCAAACACAGTTAGTCAGAGTCAGCATGCATTTTCAGGGCAGACTTCTTGAACAGCCAGGCATGCCAGTGTACAGCGTGCTAACAGACTCTCTGCCAAAGCTGAGTCCTTGCTACAGTTGTTTATGGTAAATGCTACTAACATTGGTTGATTATTATGTAATGGTTACTTTATCAACAATGTACATCGGCAAAGTAAGAACAATTACATTGAAACAATTTGGTGTCCGCTTGTGGCAAAAACAATTGCTTTCTTTAGTTTAGAGGAATTTACTAACACCATATCTGTAGTGAGGACAGGGCTGCTGAGGGAACTGGTTATGCCTTTGTTTCCTTTTCAATATACTGATGGTTTTAATTTTCAGCACATAGCTCCTCACTTTCTCCCCTCTGTATTCTTGTTTGTGAGGATCCAGTGAATGAGGTTCTGGCTGGAATTTTATTTCTCCAAGCAGACCTTCTATACTGAGTGTTGTCTATCCAAACCTTTGTTGTTCACAGGCTCTGATTTTCAGTACATAATCTTAAATACCTCCATGAGGACATTAGGCAATGTGAGTAGTTAGTTGAATCTCAGTTAGAGGCACCTCAGAGTGCCATGAAGACTTCTTTGATGATATGCTTTTTCTCCTCATTAAAGAAGCCAGAGGTGCCAATCTCAGCGTTCCCTGCTGTTTCTCTGAGAAATTCTCAGTCTAATTGTCTAAGGCTTGTGAGATAGTTTAATAAAATCTAGCACAACGTCTGTATGATAGTGTCTCTCAAGTCTTCATGACCTTGGATGAGAACTACTTGTTTGCTTTCTCTATGGAAAGGCATACAAAATTGTATTTTTATGTCATCCACAAAGCTATTGTGTCTGTACAAGGAAGTCTGACATTTCTCAATAGCCACTCATCCTAGGAGATGGCAGTCTTACTGTTCATCCAGATGGGAAAAGAGAAATAATGTTGACCTCCAGTAACTAATCTGGACCTTAGACATGAAGTTTCTGCAATGTTGTCTTCAAGGCAGCTGATGCGTAAGTGTTATGGGTTTGTGTGGCGCGGTTTTCTTTGGTAGTGGGGGAGGGGGCTGCAGAGGCAGCTCCTTTAAGAAGCTGCTGGAAGCTTCCCTGGCGCCAAAGAGTCAGACCCGCCCCTGCAGCCCAGACAGGGGTTGATGGTGGCAGCGCCTCTGGGAGAACATATTTAAGAAGGGGAAACGGGCAGTGTGGGGGTTGGGAAACGTGAGAGGAACATCTCTGCCGATACTGGAGTCAGTGAAGAAGGAAGGAGAGGAGGGGTGCCTGAGGAGGCTGATGGCCCTGCATTCCGTGGTGAGATGGCAGGCTGTCCCCCTGCAGCCCATGGAGGTCCGTGGTGGAGCGGAGGCTCCCGAAGATGGCATAACTCCATGGTAAAAACTGCGCTGGAGCAGTGTGAGACTGGAGAGCAGCCCGCAGAAAGGACCCATGCCAGGGAAGCTCGGGAAGAACTGAAGCCCGCGGAAAGGACCCGCGCCAGGGAAGTTTGTGAGGAACTTACAGCCTGCGGAAAGGACCCACGGTGGAGAAGTTGGTGAAGGACTGTCTCCCATGGGAGGGACCCCACGGTGGAGCAGGGGACGGGTGAGGAATCTTCCCCCTGAGGAAAGGAGCGGCAGAGACGATGTGTGGCGAGCTGACTCAACCCCCATCCCCTGTTCCCCTGCGCCGCCGGGGGAGGAGGTAGAAAGCATCGGTAGTGGAACTGAGCCGGGAAGGCGGGAGGTGTTCTGATGTTTAGTTTCCCTTCCTAATACCCTTGTGTTTTGTTTTTGTTTTGATTTGTAGTAAATTAAATTGATTTTGTTTCTTCCCCAAGTTGAGCCTGTCTTTTGCCTGTGACCATAAGTGGGGAGTGATCCCTCCCAGTCCTTGTCTCGACCCACGAGCCTGCCTTTGGATTTTCTCCTCATCCCAACATGGCCAGGCGCGGGGGTGGGGGGTGAGTGAGTGGCTTCGTGGTGCTTTGTTACTGGCTGAGCTGAAACCACGACAGTAAGCTCAGAAAGGAACAGGTCCAGTCTGACAAGGAAGTTGTGCGGACACATTGTAGGCAAGAACTGGTGCTGTTGGAAGAGTAAAAACCCCTTCAATTCTTGGGGTAGCTGCCTAATTTTTAGGAATTAGTTGGAGAGCTCTGTGGAGGGACATGGAGAGTGGATTTATCCTGCACTATTTTGTTACAGATATTGGTGAATTACCTCATAATCATATTGGGTTGACATTTTTTGAAGGTTTTATTGATTTCGGAAAACTTTACAACTTGCTAAACTGAATAATCAATGTATTCAAGGACAAAAAGTCTCCATCCAAAAGCATGTATCAGTTGAATTAAGTCAGAGAACGTTTTGACTCTCAAGACTTGTGTTTGCTTTCTGGAAAATCTCTTCATGTACATGAAAAGACATGTGTACCAGGTACATGTGTACCATTGCCACTGAAAAAAATATTAATGAGTGGTATACAATTACCAGTGAGCATAAATGTCTACTGAAGTTCTAGAAAGAACTAAATTTTTGCTACACCAAACACCAGAAGGAGCTTTTCAGTTCTTCTCACAACTGGCATTGTCTTGCATTCTTTCCCATTTTAAAGAGTTTTTTTCTTTGTCATTTCTGATGTGTTACAGTTTCCAGACACTACTCAAAATACCATTTGCACATTTAAATCTATTTCAACAACTGCTTGTAGACAGACTGAAGGAAGGAGTACAACAGGAAAAACAATCCATTCTGTCATCAGAAAATCTTTCCAAAACTGTGAGAAACAGCAGAGATCTTGCTGGAAATGGAGGTGCTCTGCTTGAAATGTAATCAGTTTTCCAGTTCAGCTTTTACTTTTTACTTTTTTTTTTCTTTATAGACAGTTACCTCCACTGCACCTTCAGCCACCACTTGGTCTATATGAAATTAGTTCACTTCTAATGGATTTATACAAAACCAGTGGGGAAAAAGCATGGAAAGAGGAAGATGGGATTTAGGCCAGTAGAGTCTGTTACATTTCTTAAGCACTGTAATTATTTTTGTCTTCTGAATCCTCCCACCCCTTCCAATCTGTTTAGACTTTATGTGACCTGCAATAGCAGGCTAATAGGCTTATTCTCTTACTTGCTGCAATCAGGGGTGGCAAACTATACATATAGGTGCAGATCAGCTATTGCTAGTACAAAGAAGTGGCTTGCTTAACTCCACCTTCAATGTGAAGAATGTGAGTGAATTTTTTCCAGCAGTGGGAGCTTAGGTTTGGGAATATTAGACTGTCCTGGTTTCAGCTGGGATAGAGTTAATTGTCTTCCTACTAGCTGGTGTAGTGCTATGTTTCTGAGCTAGGTATGAGAAGAATGTGATAACACACTGATGTTTTCAGTTGATGCTAAGTAATGGTTAGTCTAAAGTCAAGGTTTTTCGGCCTCTGATGCCCAGCCAGCAAGAAAGCTGCAGGGGCACAAGAAGTTGGGAGGGAACACAGTCAGGGCAGCTGACCCAAAGTGGCCAACAGAGTATTCCATACCATATGATGTTTTAGGAACTGGGGGGGGCATCGCCGCTTGGGGACTTCTGGGTGCGTCGGTCAGCAGGTGGTGAGCAATTGCACTGTGCATCACTTGTATATTCCAATCCTTTTATTATTATTGTTGTCATTTCATTAGTGTTATTATTATCATTATTAGTTTCTTCTTTTCTGTTCTATTAAACCGTTCTTATCTCAACCCACGAGTTTTAGTTCTTTTCCTGATTTTCTCCTCCATCCCACTGGGTGGAGGAGGGGGGAAGTGAGTGAGCAGCTGCGTGGTGCTTAGTTGCTGGCTGGGGTTAAACCACGACATAGACCAAAGAAAAGAAATCCCTCAACAGTCAGAAGATATATGAATTTGTGTCTCTTCTTGTGCTGACATTGATATGCTTTTACTGCTCTTCCAAGTTCAGAAGGGAATAGCATTTAAAAGGACACTCAGAAGACAGTCAGAAGCACATGTGTCAAAATGTTAAACTGGCCTCCAAATACAAGGATTAATCTAAATGTTTCTAAGTGCTATCTGTGGAAACTTGGAGGTCAAAATTGGAGAATCACCTCAATTTATCCATGATATAAGACTTAAAAGAATTCAGTTTGAATAAGATCTTAAGAGTAATATCTGTGCCAGTTCTATCTACACAGGCTTTTGTAGGTAAATTGAAGTCACATATTTGTGTTAGGTGACACCATCTCTAAGCTAATGTACTTTACACTCTCAAGAGAAACTCTTAGCTTAGATTTGGCATGGAGTTAATTACAGCTACATGGCTTTTGGCTGGGTCAGGGTATGGGCAGAACAAGCTTGCAATAGCCTGCAAAAATCTTGTAAGCGTGCCCTTCAAATTAGAGTTTGATATATAGTGAGGTTGTTAGAACTTAAACTGAGCAGGGCTATTTATGAAATTGATGTGACCTGTCAGCCTGGTGCTTGGTGGAGAAACTGACAGGAGGTAGAGGTTCCTTCTCTTCAGGAAACAGGACAAGTAGAGCTTACATGTCTGTATCAATAAGAGAGGGGGAGTGTAAAGGTGTTGTTCCTGCATATCAGAGAAGGGCCATTTCTGCTTTTGATGTCAAATCTGCCTCTTGGTAGAAGGTCCTACCAAAGGAGGAGACTTGACACAAGTAGGTGACATAAGGCTGGCAGCATACTCCAGCAAGAGTCTGAGTATGTGATACACCTGATATTTTCTGATGACTGAGCTCTAGAGTTTTTAATTTGTAACACTTAGTAAATCAAAGTGTCTCCCTTTAATCATAGTTTTGTTGGTGTACAAGGAAATAGTGGTCCATACTTCATCAAGCAGCTCTGAACCAAACATAAATTCTCACTTCTTACAGTCTCATTTCTTGCACCATTAACTATTTGCTCTCCAAGGACTTCTCTTCATGAATACTTTTTCACTCACCTGGCATGAGTTAAGAACAACTACACAGCCTCATACACATATGCTCTTTGTGGAGCGTGCTGACTTTTCTGAACCAGCTCTGTTGTAAAGGAATTTCTGTGCATATGGGATAGTGTCAGTTCTGTAGTGGGAAAAGGTTGTGAAAGATTTCCTGTTCTGTGCAAGATTTTTAGAAGGCTCAAAGGTTTGGGGGGGGTCTTATTCTAGTATTTTGCTCTTTTTTGAGGCTGATTTGAGAGTTCAGGCAGTAGGGTTATGTACTACAAAAGTGATAAATGGAGGCTTCTTGCTGACCTTAAAACAGGGAACTGAAGTAAGTCATTTATAGTACAGGCTAAACCTGATAACAGACCTTAAAGATTAAGATAAAGGCATAGGTACTCCTTTTCTTTACAAATTATCTCCTGCCAACTTTTCATGTCTAATGTAAGGGACGGAGAATATTAAAGAAAGTGCTACTCATCCCTGTCTGTCCCTGGTGGCTCCCATCCTAGAGAAAAGGTTTTCTGACTGCAAAACACATCAGTTTTTCAACCATGGATTGGAAGTTTAGAAAGAAACAAAATCTGACATTACCTTGGGAAACAAATCTCTGCATTCCACTTACGTCTTCAGCTGACAGGTCATGGAAGCTGATAGGTTTATTTTCTTTCTGGACATTCATAGTCAGCGGAACTTTCTTGTGAATGAACTAATCACTTGAACACTTATTGCCTGCAAGACAGGATACTGCAGATATTCTCTAATACACTGAAAAATCATGCCTAGAAGAAACTATGCAAGTGACATCAGGTTTCCTTCCTTGCACTGAGTAGAATTACGTTTCAGTGCCATAGATCACTGTCAATTCATTCCAATGTATTTTTTCACTGTTGAGTAAAGCAATTTACATGAGAAAGATTTTCAGAACTTTTGAGGGTTTTTTGTTGTTTGAACTCATACAAAACATGGCATAAAACCTAACAGAAGGAACAGACTATTTATGACTGTAATTGTATTTATTGCTAGTCTAACATTGATTTTTATTTATTTTGTGTAACAAAAATAGCAGTTTTCTACGCTAGAAACAACTAGTTTCATGCTCTGGAAAATTTGATGCATTTTTGCAACATCTGAATCCATTTCACAGTAACAGATTCAAATATCACAAAGTCAAATTTTCCCACATAAAAGAGTAAAATTACAAATACTAAGTGCATGTCTGTCATTTCTCTTATCTACGTAAGCATTCCAGAAGACTTCTCAAACTTAAGCATCTGCTAGCAAGAGCTTTTTCTTTGCTCCCTTTTCTTGCTAAAAGCAGCACTCTGTACCTTCAACCATACAACATTAAAAAAGTTCACCCTGAAATGTCCCACTGGGTTGATGGCTGGAGTTTTTCACTGACTTGATCTGGGAAAGCACAATGGAATTTTTTGCATTTGTCCCATATGGATACTATTTTTCTTTCTAGTTCTTGGTGTTGTAAATTAAAATAATGTTAATGATCTGAATGAAAACTTATGGCAGCTGGGAACTCCTCTAATTTCGTATGGCTAAATCCTTACAGTTAACTCATCTCACTGTACTTGAACTTGGCTCTAATAATCAAGTGTTTAGTTGTTGGATATCTCTGTGGCTCCTACTAATTCAGGAGGATTGGCGTACTCCAACAAAGAAATGTTGAGTTAGCATATACAGACATGTCCTTATTATACACAGATACTTCCACATATGCAGACACATTGTAATACCAGTCAAAACTCAGAGCAAATTGTCTCCATTATTGAGAGCCTGATCTTTCAGCTTTCCTGATTAAAATGCTTGTCCAAGTTAAGTTTGCACCATAAGCAGTATCTGCCTTCAGAGGACATGCAACATAATGGTATGATGACCTCAAAAATCACCTTCAGCTAAATCATAAAGAGTAGTCAACAAAGTGACCATTATTTGGGATGTCAAAACTTCTGTTCAGACCTGTGGAGAAAACCAAACCAATTCTCCTGCCTTTTTCTCCTCTGCCTCATCATGTATTGTGGTATTGCTTGTTTATCAACAGCAATTCTTGAACCTTGGTGACTCTGCCAGGCACCTGAAGAATATACTTCCGCTAAAGAGAAAGTGTCACTTATCCTCAACACAAAAGAAACCAGTCCTTAAAGAAGTCATCAGTTTATGTCTTGCAGCAAAATTATGCCTTTTGAAAACAACCTGAATTTCCATAGCCCCTCACTGTTGTCCATAAAGGACTTCCTCATCAGATATCTACCTGGAGGGAGAGGTTTTACAAATAGTCTGACATACTTTTAAACCACTGTAACAGCATAATATGTTTTGTAGGATGTTTAATGTTAATGGCTTGAATTAAAAAACTTTTGTCAGGAATTCCTTTAATGTTGTATAGCTTAAATCTTGTAACTAACTCTTCCCATTGAATTTATTTTAATATTCAAGTGTTTAATTCTTCCATATCTCTATATGGTTCCCATTATGACAGCAGGATTTGCATAATGGCACATGAGACATTCACTAAGATATTATAAAGATTCACAATCAATTTTCTAAGAAACATTGACTATTATATTTTTGGTATGGTTTTTAAAAATGGTAAATTGTTGTTTCAGTTCTAGATACAACTTTGTGATCACCAGGTTTTTCTGGATAGCAATGCTGGAGCATCTTATGTTCTTAAATTATGATTTCTCAGCATAATGCTGGCATGTTTAAAATTTTGCTGGGCAAATGCTATAGAAAATAAAGAATTATCACAACAGAATAAGTGCAAGTGGTAGTTCCTCCACTCATCTGAAAAGTTTTCACTGATGTCACTCTATTTATTCTACCACTTCATTGCAGGAACATATAGGATCAACAAACACAGGCATTTTGATTGAAAATAAGGCCTCAAGAAGAACACCGTGTATTCCCAGGGACACATTAAGTTTCTGAATTGGTCAACACTTTGCTAGAGAGTAGAGCTCATGTCAGCAAGTGAGCAGCAAAGACTTATAGCATAAGAATGGAAAAATATATATTCTTTCTGAGTGTTTTTTCATTTTCTAAATCATACATCATGCCAGCACTGACTGAGCAGCCTTCTTAGCAAAATAAGAAGAGGAGAAATAAAATTCCATTATACAGTCACTTTTGTTGTAACTTAAGAATTTGCTGTGAGCTGTAGATTTGTTTAGTTTCACTGAAAAAAAAATTACAAATTACAGCCCCTTGAAAACAAATTCTTTGGATCACCTTAATATTGATTAAAATTCAGCATGTTTTCTCAGAGGTGATTGCTTTGTTTATATATTTTCAAACAAAAGTCTTCCTTTGGATTCAAGAATTAAATCTCAAACAATGAGTTCGACAGAATGGGGTTTTTGCCTTCATAATATTCTGTAATAAAACATTCTATCAACAGCATGAACTAAGAACTCAGATGTATATAATTAAATCCCCATATTGCATTCAATATCGTTTGCCATCTTTTTCTAATCCAATTATACTTAATATGCGAGTCTTTGCAGAAAACAAATGTTGAACTCTTTTATTTTTTCCTAGCTCATTATTTTCCCTGTAACTACACTTGAAACAAATGTTTATCAGTAAGGTTTTTCTCTTTAAAAAGTATGGAAAGCAAACACTGTTGTATAAAGATACAACAGATTTAAAACATCTGTGTTGTGTGTTCTCTGGTGATTGATAACCATGTAACTACGAGCATTTGAAGTGCATGCTGCATCAGATTTTTGATTACCCATAATGACTTCAAGTAGCTGGTTGGTTGTGGTAAAAGCCTGTTATCTCGAAACTGGAGTCCAGTGTTTGAGTCAGGAATGAGATACAACTTTGTGGTGGTGGTGCTCAGTGATACAGATCATTTCACTTTTGAAGCAGACGTAAGAACCTGGAAGACTGTGGACATTGCATTCTGTTCATCTTTCCATTTTTGTTGTCATAGGTCTTGTACAAATGGTCACTTATGACAGGGAGTCCAGGCAACCCAACATGGCTAGGACAATTCTGCACTGTCTCAGGTTTCCAAAGGAGGTCTCTGGAAGCTGTTTTATCTTGGATATAATCTGAAAATCAATATTGTTCCCAATCTTCTCCAGGAAAAACATGGACCAGGAAATTCACGCAGTGCTAGTACTGAAGGACTAACCAGGACTCCAGATTCTGGCCTTTAATTAGGTCATGCAATCCAACACGTTGGGAAGGGGAATGAAGCAACTGGTTTCACTCCTAATATTGAACAGGAACGAGGTCATGGTATGAACAGGCTCTGCAGTGATTGTAAGTATGCTCTATTCATTACACATAAATATATATAAACTTTTCCTAAATTGGTGTTTCAAGAAAGTTTTGCAAAAGACAATGTTTACATTATGATCACTGCAGAACCCTTTGAAAATGTAATGTTGATGAGAAATCAACTGTTTTCTAAGAGACTGCACTCTTCGTTGCCTTTTAGCTTACAAATCAACTGCTTTGCACCAACATCTTAAGGGAACACAGAATAGATGAGTCCAGTCTACAAAGGTTCTTCCCCATGTTTGGACATCATCCAAAGGTACATATACTTTAGTTGATCCTTCAGCTATTCTCGGGTAGGTTTCTCTTACTATTCCAAATATTGAGAGGTAATCCCAGATTGTAGCTTCAAATTCCATCTGCAAATGTGAACAAATTGGTATTTTCTAGTAGAAGTCAAATTTTTATTTAAAAATGTCTTGACACTACCTGGTAGAACTGTTGCAGAAATATATTGAGATTGTCCACTTCCATTCAGTGAATGCACTGGTTCTAATAAACAATCCTCCTTAACACGAGTCTACGATTTTAAATATCTTCTTTAGTTAGCAGACAGTTATTGAAAATCATTGCTTTCAGGCATAATACATAAGAATTCCAGTATAATTTATTGATGGTTCTTTTTTTCTGAACAAGATGAAGAGATAGACAATGAGACTTTTGCAGTTTGCAACTGATTTAAACATAATTACATGAGCAATTCCCCTTTGGCTCCTTCTGAGGTAAAGGACACATCAGGTGTGTCCTTGAGCTAATTTTTCAACGAGACAGCCTGTATGCTTTCAATATAGGCTTCACAGTCTATGCTTAGCCACAACATTGGCTAAGTACTTAAGGTCCCTCAATTATGCTTCACTCAGAACCTAGAGATGAAATTAATGCTAACTTAGATTTGCAAGTCTACTTGCATGACAACTAGATATTTGCATGTAGACTAGACATGCCTATTGTTTCCATGTAATTAAGGATGAGTCAGCACAGAACCAGAGGTAAAGCAATGATCAGGTAAAGTAAAGAAGAAACATATTACTACTGTATAATATAACTACTTAAATGTTTTTCAGTGCTTTTCATGTTGCTCTTTAAATTTTTTGCCATCATCTACTATTGAAGGCAGGTTAACTGATGAGGGAAGCTATTGATCTGTTTTATCATCGTGATGGTTATGTTTCTTCATCCAGTATAAGTTACAGGTTTTAAGAGGTTTGGGAGTCTGTGTGAATCAATAATTGCTATCAGTTTGCTGCATAATTGTCAAATAGTGCAGGAAATACAGTATTGCAGCCCACAAGATATTTGCATCTATGAAGTCATCAGATGAAACGTGAAAAGGGAGCTTTTCACTGAGGCTGTCCTTTTACTGCATTACAAATCAGTAATTTTAGACAGTTTCAGTGTGAGGTCTTGCTTTTGGAAGAGTGATCTGTGAACAAAATTTTGGATTTGTCTGTATGGAGCAAGAAATGTTTTTAAATACCTGAGTCAAGAACTGTGCCTTAATTTGTCTCTTTTCACTCCACACATCAAAGTCTATGAAAATGAACGTGGGAACATAGACCAGACAAGAGCTGGGGTATGCTCCACTCAGAACGTAAACTAAGCCAGCTGAATATGAGCCAGCAGTGTGCCCAGGTGGCCAAGAAGGCCAACGGCATCCTGGCCTGTATCAGAAACAGTGTGGCCAGCAGGAGCAGGGAAGTGATCACCACTGGTGAGGCCGCACCTTGAGTACTGGGTTCAGTTTTGGGCCCCTCACTACAGGAAAGACATGGAGGCACTGTAGCGTGGCCAGAGAAGGGCAACGAAGCTGGTGAGGGGCCTGGAGCACAAGTCTTATGAGGAGCAGCTGAGGGAACTGGGGTTGTTTAGCCTGGAGAAAAGGAGGCTGAAGGGAAATCTTTTCGCTCTCTATAACTACCTGAAAGGAGGTTGTAGTGAGGTGGGTGTCGGTCTCTTCTCCCAAGTAACAAGTGATAGGACGAGAGGAAACAGCCTCAGGTTGCAGCAGGGGAGGTTTAGATTGGATATTAGGAAAAATTTCTTCACTGAAAGGGTTTTTAGACATTGGAACAGACTGCCCAGTGAAGTGGTGGTGTCCCTGTCCCTGGAGGTATTCAAAAAGCGTGTAGACAAAGCACTTCAGGACATGGGTTTAGTGGGCATGGTGGTGTTTGGTTGACGGTTGGACTCGATGTCCTTAAAGGTCTTTTCCAACCTAAATGATTCTATGATTCTATGATTGACAAGTAGGGAGCAGAGTGTGCGGAGTCCTCACTCCTTGCTTCAGAGCAAGCTTTTGAGAACCCCTTATGTGGAAGGCACTTCTAAACACAATAATATTCTGTAGAGGTCTTCATCAAAATAAAATAATTGTCCAAGCTCATCTGTGAAGGCTTTTGACAGAAATAAAAAAAAAAGTTTTAAAAAAAAAACCTATAGATTTTCCTATTTGACCTCCTTTACAGTGTTAGGACTTGGGCATAGCAGAAGCTGCCTTGGCAAGTACTGAGTTCCATTCAGCAAACTGGATAAGAGTGACTTACAAGCAGTTGGATTTCTTCACTGATGTCAGTAATATTGAATTGAAATAACATTGAATTGATAATATTGAATTAAAATAACCTAGTGTCTTGGATGGATTGAGTGAACTGATTTAGTAGTTTCCTAGCTTAAAGGAGAAATGCTTTGCTGATGTTGCCCATGCATAAGAAAGAAGTAGTGGCTATTATTTATAAAACCCAAAGTGTGAAGAGAATGAATGCCCCGTTAAAGCTGGAGAGAGGAGGAGAATGAAAAGGCTGTATTTTTTTCTCCTGAAGTATTTGTTTTATCTAGCTGCTGCTAGATGAGTGAGCTCACAAAGGGAACCAAATCCTAGCTGCTGAGTGCTGATATCCTAATGGTTCACTGCTGCCCAGTTGCAGAGAGTCTATCACTTTTCTCACACACCTTCTGTCAAAAAGTGGCAGCTATAAATTGTAACTAAGCCCCAGGAGAAAAAAGCAGACAGTTGGCCAGTATCTACAGCTGTATTTATCCTATTGGTGTGGATGCATGTGTGGGGTCATGGAAACACATACCCATGATTAGCAATTTCAGAGTTATGCTGGGAAGAGCACAGGCTTAGAAGAGGTCACCAAAGAACCTACCAGGTAGCAGCAGATGAACTGCAGATTTCATTGTGTGTCTTCCTAGCCTCAAATCTGAGTTATTCCAGAGGTCCCATATCAAAACCTATACTTTCTTCCTATACAGTCCCTGTACAAAATGGATCTCCCTGTAAAGACTGTCTGACCACACCATCTTGCTGTGTTCATATCACAAACCACAAGATTATAACATTGTCATCTATACCGACTACTGCCTGACTCTGCTTTTATGTTATTGCCCTTAATAGGTCAGCTTAGAAAACAAAGTGTTAGGCAGTGCTGGTAAAGATACCAGAACTGGGGCTGTTTTGAAACTCTAGCCCCAGCAATTTAATTCATGCAGACTTCTTTACAAACATTATTGCATTAAAGATTGGCAAAATCCATTGCAGCAGGACCATCACTTGGGAGATTCTGACTAATCAGAATCGCAGTCAGTCATCACCATCACTCATCATCATTTGAGTGATGACTGTGCCACCTAGCTACACACGGTGCTAAAACTGACCACAGTTTTTCTAACTGGAGTGGGAGGGGACTCATAATACAGCAGAACTTTATCTACGTGGAGCAGGTTTTGCCAGACACCCCTTATTCTACAGTTGCAAAGCCAGCTGCCTAGAAATGACATGAAATGAATTGACATAATGGAACGATTTTTCCTTAAAATTACGATATGCAGCCAGAAGAACTGGCTATAGAATTCGTCACCTACCTGTCTTTTGAACATATGCCTGCTCCAAAACTACGTGGTTTAAAGAACAGAAACTGTCTTTACTCAAATATGCAACTTGATATGAACTCCATTTGAAGAGTGAAATACCACATCTGCTAATCTCTCTGCCTCACGCAGCAGCTCCATCCCAGCGAGTATCTCTCCACAGGGCTGGACGTTCCAGGCATGACATCACTGGAAATGGTGCCAGATTAAATTACACACGGGCAGATGGATAATGCAGTATTCAGCAGATTCTTGACATGAACAAAGTCTTTGTTTTTTGCATCCATGGATTTAAAGCTACATTTCCAACTAAATTTGCAAGCAGTTATTCTCACATGCAAGGAATCTTCCACTTAGGGGTGCATATTTAGCAGAGAAAAACATAGTGAGCCAAGAGTACCCAAGAAGAGCTGTCTATTTAAGATCAGGGCTGCATCCATCCTTAACTATGTATGCAAACACAGTCCCTAAAATGTTCATGACATGCATTTTTTCAGGAGAAAATGCATTCTTTAACCTGTGACACAGGGGTCTCTTTTGTTCCTCTATAAGCAATAGTATCAAGAAAATAATCTAAAAGTGTTTCATGGTAATCTGTTTTCTTAATGTTGCTGAGTTTTCAATCAAATTTTCAATAAAGTTTGGACTTTCAGTAACACCTTGGACTTTGGTCCTAGGTTGTGTTAGGGAAGGGGAGGTGACAGCAAGGATTCTTGTTGCAGTAAAGTGCCTGAAAGAATTACTTCCAAAATTACAAGCAACTTCACAATGAGATTCTGCTTCTATTAACTTTTAAAATGCTAAACCAAAGTGTCGGTCTCTCCTAACGGTACTAGCCAGCACAGAGGCAGAGGCATAACTGAACCTCCACCCAGCTGCTCCCCACATTGGAAGATTAGGGCTGGTGCTAAACTGGAGCAGATGAACATTTCTAGGGGGAGAAAAAAATATGATCCCAGTTAGCACTTTTGCAAGGCAATGAGAGTCAGGAAAACACTTTGCATTGCCTTCATCTGTGTCCTGCAGAAGTATCTGAATGGGACCTGACAACATCTGGACTTAAGCTTTGAAAGCGAATAGTTACTTTTTTTTTTCTTTTTTTAAAAAATTAAATCTACACACACTCAAACAACTAGAGAGAAGCAATTGGGCATCCAGCCAACATAAGATCCCAGTAGGAATAAAATTGTGGAGCTACCACTATATCCCTGTACAGTGCAGATGATGAGAAACCTGGGATTCAGAGCTGCTATTTCTTCCAGAAAAAAATAATCAGTTTTGCACTGTTAGCTTTCTTAACAATAAAGTAAAGCAAAACATGTGAACAAGATTACTAATTATGCTGTGTGAAGCAAGTTATATTATTAATAGCTCCACTGGAATGGCATGTCAAAGCAAAATATTGTAGATGCATGTTGCATATTATGTGTCTGTGGCCATTACTGATATAAGAAACATAAACATTTACAGAACCACTGAGTATTTTGACAAATCTAAGTCAACTTTTCAGAAGAGATAAAATGTTATGTGCTGACCATAAATAACAACTCTGCCTGGTGAAGCTGAGTCTTCAGAGCCGAGAAACAGTGGAGAGCCATGAACAAGAGTCTCTATTGGATAAAGCTTAATTGCCCTCTTCTCTGTGCAAGGACTTCAGTAAAACAGCAATTCTGATAACAAGGAAGGAGATTAAATTTCCCCCATGAAACTGATGACACATAATGTTAGAAATCTTGTTCCTGGTGACTCTGGAGAAGAAGATAGGGATGAAAAGTAACCTAGCCTCCTACAGCTCCCATGCCCCTAGAAACCAGATACCAAGCAGCCAGTTGGCAACCAAACTTTTATAGCAAGTTTTGCAACCAGCCTTGGGAATGTTGTCTGATAGTGCCTAGAAAAAACTTACAAATCAACCTTTTGTGTTGCAGGAGTAATCACACCTGAATACTCAAAGGTGGTCTGATTCATTCGAAGACACTATACCACAGGAAAGCTNNAAAAAAAAAAAAAAAAAAAAAAAAACAGAAATAGCCCGCATATCTCCAAATCTAATAGCAAGTGCTTAAACTTTTTTGCATGCTCGCTGCCATGGAAAGAAAGTTTTGCCACAAAAGCAACTTCTTTGGATTTCTTTAAGTGTAGTTTTCAGTGTGGGGATGCAATTATGTAAAGGAATCCAGAATATTAAAAAACTTTTACTACAATTTTTAAGTCTGAGTTAAAAGCAACTGATTATAGCTTTCCTGTTTTTTCCAGCCCAGAGTTAATTTAGTAATAACAAATACGGGTGAACTAGTGCAAGCTAAGTAACTCAAATGCTGTTTCCTTACCTAATGTTGGTTGACTACTTTCCTATCCCCATCCAGATTCAGATTTCTAAATAGGTTTTTTAAATAAACGGGGACAGTCTGGTGGTTTGGCAATAGACAGAAAGATGGTGAAGAAAGACTGCTTTACTCCAGTAGTAGAGACATTATCATTTTACTCTATGGTAACTCCTTTTGTTTAGAAAGGAGCAGCTGTGAGAATTCCCACAGACACTGGTGAAGCAAAGGTTTCCAAACATTGGCCCAGCTGTAGTTTGCATACCTTTATGGATAATTCCTACTCTGAAACTCATGAAGAAGTAAAAATAATAGTTAAAGGACTAATGGTAAGAGTACAGTGTGGTCTGCAAGAAATGCGAAGAGCTAGCAGTGGTTTGTTGGGCCAACAAAAAGTTTTAAAAACACCAAAAAGAAGTACCCTACAGGATACTCTTGATGACACTTCCCAGGGCAGTGTCTAAGGTAAATCTTCACTAAAAAAAGGCAGATTTCTGTCTGTTTCTATTTGCGTCTCTGGTTTAAGGTCAGTTTAAGCTTAAATGTCTAGCAGCATATAAAGATTGGTCAAGGTTTTTGTCTTTCTCCTATCTGAATCTTATTGCAGAATATTTTTTTCCCGCTGTCAAATACAAATCTATCTAGCTAGATTTGCAGTATTTTGTCAGTATAGCTATAAAGCCATGGAATTTTCCCAAAAGCTTTCCCAGTTGCTTCCCACACTCACACTTTTGTGACTGGACATCTCTGAATTTTCACTTCTGACTCTCTCTTAAACTGACTTTTTACAGTGAGAAATCCATCACTCCAGGAGGATTTCTCTGACCTGTCAAAAGCAGTTTAGCTGTCATTTTCAGGATACTTTTTCTATCTCCAGAGGTAGCCTTGAATGGTATTATAGTCTGTCACTTTCCCTCATGTTTGTTGATGATCTCTGTTCCTATGCCAAGACAATTAAGACCAAAAGCTTCTAGTTGACTCAGAAAATTATTTTTTTAGTTATAAAACAGATCAATTGCAAATCTCCTCTTCTTCTTAATATGTGCTGCCTGACAAAATTCTTCACATTTCTAAAAAAATTTTTTTCCTATCACACTTCACTTAGCTATCAGTTATCCGGGTAAACTAAATAAAGATTTAGACATACATTTGCGAATAGTTTTTTGCAAAGTTAACCAGGAATCATATCCTGCTTCTGTTCTTCCTATAAAAGGAGGCCAGTGAAGTCACATGAGTCAAGTGTGAGGTCCATGGAGTGACGCATCTAAGTGGTAAGTTTCAAGTGCAACTAGAATATGAGCAAGTAGCTACTGTTTCAGCTTTTGGAGTGAACGAAAACATGACGCCACAACTGGTTATTATGACTGGGTTTTCCCTTTTTCTTAATTTATCACATTGCTGTATTTCAGTTCTGTGTAACTTAAGCATGCCATTACGTGTTTCACTTTGTGTGTTAATCCCTTAGTTCTCTTTTTTTTTTCCTATGAAATCTGTTTACTTGCCTCCTCCTAAAAATAAAAATTCCAGGAATGAGCCCAGTGTTTCCAGCAGATGTGAACTAATATGGGTCTATAAAAGTCTATGACGATTTCCTCTGGTTGAACATCAGCACCCAAATATGGCAACACTGCTTATTAAAGGAAGTTAATGACTTCACACTTCTGCTTCAGGATTTTGTTGCAAGAGTAGTCTAGTCTTGTTCTGCCTTTTTAGTTGCCATTTCACTTTGCTTACTAATGAGTAATTTGCTTTTTTATGTCTGAAAACATTTTTAGCATCCAGTTTTCTGTTCTTATTCAGTTGTGTGTGGTTTAGATTATGCTAACACATAGTGCTCTCTCACTGTAGCTGAATATAAACTTCAATCACCCTGGCTGGGAAATATGGGTTTTAATTAAAGGAAAAATATTTCACAAGTTAAAACAAGCTTTGTGAACCCTAAAGAAGTTCCAGAGTTTCACAAGCATTAAACCACGTTGGATTTGACTTGCCTTTGATCCTGAACCTTTTTTAAGATATATTAGGGATATTTTGATGTCTTTGAAGGCAGAAGGCCAGATGCTACATATCCCATGTGGAAGAATGAGAGATAGGAACACCAGCCCCAGTGTTGTGTTGCCTTTCTTTAGTTGAAGTATCACCTCTTGGGTTTTAAGTGGCAATGTCTGCAGATTCAAGGCATGGCCGTGCCAGTTTCCAAGGAGGCAGCATTCTGCAGAAGGGAAATGCTGCATCTCAGGTCACCAGGTTTTCCTGCCTCACAGCTATAGGTCCTCCTGTGGGAAGATCATCCGGTACCAGCCATTCCTGCAGTTGTCAAAACACACAATAAGTACATTTGATAGCCTTATGATACATACCATAGAAGTAAAATGTGGATTTGTGGAGTATGTAAGCAAAACCCAACTTAAAATGAAAGCTATTAGTGCATGGTTCCTCAACACTATTTTTTTTTTATTTTGTCTGGCAGGTTAAAGTTTCCTTTCCCATTTAGTGAGCACTTCATTTTGCTGAGTGGCTTCAGCCTGCATGCAAATAATGGATCCCCTTCTAAACACAGCTCGACAGTACTGCTTGCTGTCCTCACTGTTGCTAACAACTTCCAGATTTGCCAAATCCAGATGAGTAAAGGAATTCTATGCAGTAGGAAGCTGAGCCTACCAAGAATAATTTTAATTCCTATTTTTACAATCCACTCCAAATATTTTAGAGTTGGCTTTGATTGCCTGATGTGAACACTCAGGAGGCCAAGTTAAACATCAAGGAATCCTACAGGTTTCACAGTAAGTTAAAAAGAAGGTACGGTTCCTAAAATGACAAAAGAACAGGAGACGTTTCAAGGTAGGTATACATCACTAATACACCTTCCACAACGGAAATCTATTTGACCTACATGTATATCTGATTTTCATTTGACTTACACATCTTGGCTCTCCAGGGTATTACTAGTAACCCAAAAGGCTTATCTCAATACAAAGCCACAGTATATAAACAACACACAGGTAAGTCCCCACAAACTTAGTACAGTCTCTATTATCACAAGGTTACTTTTAGGTAAACCTTCTTCATGGATCTTATATATAGTTTAAAGTCCAAAAGTGACCTGTATTATTAAATGCTGATTTCTATTTGATTACTGCATGTGAGCTTTTGGGTTTTTCCTTAAACAGTCTGAATTTTTGTGTCTTATATGTAGATACAAGCTTTGCCAATGGTAATAGAGCAGTGCCTGCTTGTAGTGGTTGAAGCCAAAGGAGTTCTGATTGACAGATCTCATCAAAACCAGGACTGTTTTGACAAATATTTACTCTTGAGAACTCTCATATGAAAACCAGCCCTGCTGACTTAGGTGGGGCTGCCCCTGGAGCTGCACCTTGTGGTACATAAAAGTTTATGTCCTTTGGCTTTATTTCTCTAATAAGCTCAGCATAGAGGAAAGCGTGTTCCCACAAAAAAAGGTCCCTCTATATTCACTACAGTTGTTTGATGTGCATAAGAAGGCTGGCATTTCCCCCAAGCCGACCATCAATTTCTTAAGCAACTTTTCTTGAGTTAAACCCCACCTCAGAAAATTATTGTGGAAAGTAGGTATGAACTGCCTATATTTCTTTGGGGAAGTGACTAGTGGGTCTAAGTGGCTTTGATGGTGTCAGCAATGTCCAGTAGGTAGTCAACCACTAGAAATCCCACTGAGCACAAGTGGTATTTGCACTGTCTTTCTCCCACTGCCTTAAAAAGCAAATTCTCTCCACATCAAAAGTGTCTCTATTGAGCAATTACTGTGTGTCAGCACTCTTCAGCCAGAAGTTGTTTGCTGGTTTCTGAAACACGAAAAACACAAGACGTCACAAAATGAAAACAGTGTCTGTTTCCATTCTGTTGATTTAGGACGCAAAGCAGAGAAATAAAACAAACATGCTCCAAAAACCTAAAAGTGCAGTCGGGATAACTGAAGAAGGAACAACTACACAATCTGGTATGTGGTTCTGAAACCTTTGCCTTGTTCACATGACTTTTTCTATTAGATCAACAAGATAGACAGAAAAGCCACAACTATTACCAAGACAGGAAAACATGTTTTTATAACTTAGTAGGATAATGGACCTGAGATTCCACCAAGTAATTTCAGTTATGCACATGTAACCCTTAAATTAGAGGGGAAATGTAATGATAAGAGTCCCATTTGTTCTAATCACTGTGAAAGATCCCCTTGCATTTCTTAGTTTCCTATAATTGTGCAGCCTGTGATCTTCTTTCCATATTTTCTAGTAAATGCTCCATGATGATGAACTATGTGATTGCAATGCTTCCTATCTTCTCCTCCTAGTTCAAAATGACATTATTTTCACCATGATTCTCATTTTAAGAGTTGGATCTGCTTATAGAACTAATGATTAATGAATGGTTGGTACAAGTTTGACCAAGAAGGTTAATTTAGCTGGACTCCAGTGTGAGACTTGCAGCTTTCTAAGCAACTTTTTGGAAGTTGCCAGCTGCCACATGGATCATGACACAACTGTTGACTTCAGAAATCAAAAATACATGCCATGGTTTGCATATTGCTTCTCTTTTTTGTGATAAACAAAATACTAAGAATGTTTTGAGTGGTTTAGACCACTGAGGTCGTTAGCCAAACTGGAGCAACATCTTTCTAGACTAACAAAAGCAGACAGATGCAAGTTATTAAATGTTACTTGTCACAAATTTGAACTCTGCATATCTATGCAGAAAAGCAAGAGAAAAGCCAGGAACATGATGAACTGACCTAAGAACACTAAAATCATGTCAGTAAATCACTTGGGTTTCTATTTTCCAGGCTCTCAGGTCCTCAAAGTTTAGAATGCATCAAACCAAAGAGGGGAGTGCTGTATGTCTGTGTATGTAATACGATCAAAGGAGAAAACTGAAGAAAAATTTTTAAACAAAAGACATTAAACTATTTCTTAAAAACTATTTTTCCCCTTCTCATTTATGAGTTCCCTTGTATTACTAATGTTTATATCCTTCTCTTTTGCATATACACACAGATTTTGAATATCCAGTAGAAAATATCTATAAATGTTTTATGCAGTATTCTAGGACATTGCAAATACAGGGGGGGAAAAGAGTCCAAAGACACTGTATAATTTCAAGAACAGCTTTTTATGATTTAGTAGAACTTTACTGCTCATAATTACATAAACTGTTCCTAACAGAAATTAAATGTGATTGAGTCAATCATATTCTTCCATTTCTCAAAACCAAACAATTGTGACTTAACATTATTTGAAAAGTGATTTCCAAAAAGCAACATTTGGCTAAAGACAGGGGACAAAATTTGTGCAGAGCGGTTTTTAGAATATATGACTAAATTTGTAATGAAAGTAGTACCTTGTCAGAGCTGGAACTCCATTGCTTCCCTGTGCACTCCCTCTAAGTGAATAAGAAACATGCAATGCAATCTGGCTCATAAGAGGTCAACTGTATTGCAGGACACACCTGAACCTGTAGGACGACTGTGACTTTGCAGCTAGTCTGCAGAGCCTAGATGATACAGGTTTGACTGGCTTAGTGCAACAATTGCTCATGAATCAGCCTGCTTTAAGGGAAGTGAAAATAGCCAATAGAAGAGTGAGACTTTGGTTAGAATCAGTCTGTTTGAGGAGACAGCTATGATGAGAGAGCACCTTGCTTCAGCTGAATCAGTGTGGGCGCTGTGGTTGGTTGACCCTGGCCAGCAGCCAAGTACCCATGCAGCTGCTTGCTCATTCCTTTCCTATGCTCCACTAGAAAGGTGGACAGAATAGGAATACCAAAAGTGAGAAACCCATGGGTCAAGGTAAAGACAGTGTCATATGTGAAGCAAAAGCTGAGCACATAAGCAAAGCAAAGAGGAATTTTTTCACTGCTTCCCATTGACAGGCAGATGTTTGGCCACTACCCCAGAAAGGAGGGCCTAGTACACATACTGGTTACTTGGGAAGACAAACACCAATACCACAAACATCCATGCTTCCTCCTCCTTTCCTGGAGCTTTTATTTCTGAGCATGGTATCATATGGTATGGAACATATCTTTGGTCGGTTCAGACTGGCTGCCCTGCCTGTGTCTGCTACCAGCCTCTTTCCCCATCCCCAGCCTACAGCCCACTAACTGCAGGAGCAGAGTGGGAAAGAGAGAAAATCGTGATGCTATGCAAGCACTGTTCAATCATAGCCAAAACATTAGTGTATTATCAACACTGTTTTAGTCACAAATCCAAACCAAAGCACCATACAGGCTAACATGAAGAAAGTTAACTCCATCAAAGCCAGAACCAGTACAAGATTTAGCCTACTCTGTGTGTTAACCACCAACACTGACCATGCAGACATCACGATCCAGATCTCAGCCATTAATAGTAGCTTAAAGTAGAAATTTCTAAAGTAAGAATTTGTAAACTATTCTCCTTTTTCTCATAATGGTCAGATGCTTGCAGCTCACATTTTAAGAGGTTTCTTCCTCCATGCTCCAACCAAGAGGAAGGGAACATTACTTTTCTTAAAAAAAAGCTATGATTCATATTGGTTGGTAATTAAGGAAACAGTTCAATTCTGAAAACTCAATAGCACGAGTAAAAACATTTAAAAGAACCTCCTAGAAAGGTGGTTTTATTTGTAGTGCATCAGCTGGATGAACTGATGAGAATCCCAGGAGAAATGAGACTTTCTGGAATTAGGGTATTCAGGGACTAATACAGAATTCATTCCTTAATTTGATTAAGGCATAACTCACTTAGGAATTCATGTTTTGTGTGGAAGAGAAAAGTATCCTATTTATTTAGCCTCAGTCTGACCTTCCTCATGAACTGCCAAAGGGTATCCTTTTTTCCTGTCTTTATACACAAGTTTTACGATACCAGGTGTATTTGTTTTTATTTCTGGCAAGACAGAGAAAATATGAAGTGTATTGAGAAAGAGAGACAAACCTTTTGCAAGAAAAAAGTTATTTGGAAATGGGCAATATCCTTTACTACCCTTTTTGGGGGAACAAAACCTAGTCCTACTATAGCCCAGTAGTTCTACTCCTCTTTGATTTCTTCAGGATAGTTTCATGAAAACCATGGAGAGAAAAAGGTAAATGAGTTCACCTGTATGTAGATAAGAGTGCAAAAGCAAGAGATTCAAATGCAAGGAAATTTTATGAAAGATTAGGACCGTTGCATGGGTTTAGACTTTTTTGTATTCATAGATCTTTTAAAAACAAAAACAAAAACAACACCACCACAAAAATCTCCAACCTCTTTACTGATTAATAAGCAAAGACCATAAATGATCCAAATGCCCCCCAGTAGTTCAGTTGTGGAGGTTCTAAGTTTCTTAATAATAAAATCAGCTTTCTAAATTGTAAAGTGGACTGCAGAGTATGTCTAAATTTCCTTTTGGCTGTAAGGGCTTTGTCAGAAAGTGTATTCGGCAGAAAGCTATGAAAACTACCAACTAAAATTTTAGTTCAGACACTTGTGTGCTTTTAAAGACAATTGTATTTAAATCCACAGAAATACTAAGATCAGGAAGGCCAAAGAAGGTCATCTTTGACACAAAAAGGGTGATAAATTCACTTCATGTGAACTCCACAGTACCTTCAGCCCATAATTGTTGGATGAGCTACAGCACGTATTGCAGAAATGTATCTCGATCTTAATGCTTCAAGTAAGACAAAATGAACTATGTCCTTAGTAAAATTGTTCTAATGGATAATTTCCCTCAAGATTAAAAAACAACAGATCACTTTCTTGGGGTTGGTTGGTGTTTTTTTTTCTGTCAACACTTCAGTAATGTTTTTTTCTCATGCCTGTCTTGCCTGCAGAGATTTTTCTCTCCTCATTTTTTCATTTGAAGGTATTCAGTCAGAATTCTATTTAGCTTATAATTGCAAAAGGTGTGTACAAGCATTCAGGCCCGCATCCTACAAATTTTTGTTAATGAGCCTTTAACCTTGTGTTTAAAACATACAATGAGGAAAAGAAGAGAGAACTTCAAGTACCTAATGCTGATGTGTTTAAACTTATTTCTTTGGCCAGCCTTGAAGAAGAACACAAGGTTTCCTACAGCTGCAAAGCCCTGGTAATTTAGGGGTCTGGCCTGCAGTAGCAAATTAACTTACGTGTAGCTCATATTAGAGACTATTTGAACTACTTAACATAGAGTCCAGAAAAGAGATATTCTCTGCTTTCAAAACAAATAACAGTTGTGAATATCCACCTGTGATTCATGTCAAAGACATTTGAGGGAAAAGAATAACTTTTCCAAGAGGTGAGCTGCAGTTAACTGAGTGGTTCAAGTTGGAAACACTCTGAAGAACTTGAAGTAATGCTAGGTTGTGTGCATTTAGTTTGATGGCTGGTTAAAGATGTATTCTGCAATAATCTGGCAAAGGGGAAAAAATATTTTTTTCTGTGAGGCATTGCTATTCTTTGAACACTCAGTTGGGGTAACTTACTTATCTTTTGGAAATGCCCAAATGCTATTTTTCTGTTTCACGTGGAATACTGAATATATTGCATGGGGTTGAAAGTAGGGCTCATTGTAATTTTTAGTTGATGCCACAGATACACAATTTTTTGAGTGATGGATAGCTATGGATGATACACACCTGTTTCATTTAATTATACAGCATTTTATGTAGAGTTGCTACTTGGAAGCACATGCATCAGGACATGTCTGTCATCTTAATCAACTGCTTCTTTATATAACTTGCCACAGTACTAAATCTCTTTTGGATTTAATTATGTTAAAACAGATTAGGTTTAAAGAAGAGTGTGCAGAAAGTGAAATCTGAGGGAGGAATATCTTGTTGTACACTGTGACATACAATGGTTGGCAATACTTAATTAGAACTACAAAGAAGTTGGACAAACACACAGAAGATGTCTGTGCCTCCAGAAAGGATTTTGAATGATAGTAAAATGCTTCCATTTCAGGGAGGAAAGAAGTGGTTTCATAAATCTACAAAAAATTTTCATGGAAGTAAAGCTGATTCTATAGCTTTGATGTGGCAACCACTGAATATCTTCCTGAGTCTACATCAGAAAGAATTTATCTTGAAATTTTATAAGGTTGTTTTTTTTTTTTTTTCCATGTGGTGAAATTTATTGTCATCACCAATTTCTTTAAGTTCCTCTTATATGTTTGTACCATAAGTTTCCCTAAAAGGGAATAACTGACTCTGGTATTTGAAATTTAGCCCATAGTATCAGTTAGCTGATACTTCTTTACTGATCTTTACCTCTTTAATGGATGGCCAGAAAAGTTTGTGTAATATTTACTCTAAAAGCCATGATCTTAACTGTTCAGGAATAAACAATAGCATACATTGAGTATTTGAACATGTTTTGCTAATGCATTGTAGTGAAAGGCTACAGTTAACAAGTAAAGGAAAAGGTTTATAGTCCAGTGAAATATTTCTAGAATCTTTCAGTCATAGCTGGAGATCAGCCTGAAACATTCCTGGACATAAACACCAGCAAAGAAGACTCAAGGCTTCAGTATCAAGATAGTACGACATAAGCTCAAGAGCAGAAGCCAGTCACTACAGAGTTGTACTTTGTAATTCCTGAAGAATCAAAGCAAGAAAAATGAATACTTCTGGTAGAGAGAAAAATTATTTAACTGCATAAACATTGTCTTTCTAAGGTATACAGTCACTTTTTCCAGTGTATAGAAAAAACTGGCCATCCTTGGCCCCCTTCCAGTTACCACAGCTAGCCATTTGCTAGCAGGGCAACTTTATATTTGTGTCAGAATAAAACTGTGTCAGAAACCATCCCAAATCCTAGAAAATATTACCCTTTTAAGACATGCTTTTTCCTTTATTCCACTGAGTACATAAAATATCAGTACAAGGTAGGTCTCTGCTAATTCACATATAGGCAAACAGCACACAGGTACCTCTCTTAGCTAGAACCTGCTTTCACTAAAACTCCAGGGCATGTGTGTGCCTGGGTAGGTTCAGTCAGTCATAGCTACAGCCCCTCTTGTGCTCATCGAGTCCTCTTCATCCTCGCAACACACTCATTGGCTCTGAAGCGTTCCTGCCACAATATCAAGAGAGGGAGAAACTATTCCTAATGTCAATAGGTTAATAACTGGTCTGCTGTAGCTACGGTCATTACACTGTGCTCCCAAAGGAGCAGATGCTGAAGGAACAGGCCATCATGGCTAGCCGGTTGCTGTGCACTGTGTGTGCAAAATACAGGCATCATTCTGAATCACATGAGAGGAGGAAGATAAAGAAGTAATGATTGCAGTCTTCTTGATTGATTTTGGAATGCTTAGAAAAGCAGAGATTTTGGCTTATGTGTCTGTCTGTGTTGATCACTTGTACACTATTGAGCCAAGGTCTTCACAGAAAAGACATTAGCATGGATAACAAGCAACTCCTCTTAAAAGCTGTCAGTAAATGTAACTATGTATACAGGTAAAGCACCAGCACTACTGTCTCTTTAGGATGTTTTAAAAAAAATAAAGATAACACTTTTCTGCCAAACCTGTAAATATTTAATGATATTAATCTATTACTGGTCACCACTTTAGTAAGAGATGGTCAAGCCAACTTAGCATCGGAGTCAGTATGTCTGGTGGTGGTATGCTCCAGTGGTGAGGACATCAGGATTTTAAAAAAGGATTATGTTCAAATGGGATTGTATGATCTAAAGAGTACAAGAGTAGAAAGAAAGCTGACTTTAGAACAGATGTGGATAGGTGAGACAGCAAGGGCTTTGAATGGTCAAGAAACCATGGACAAAGTAGGCTCCGACAACAGTCTTGCAGCACGTCACATCAAGAATGCTTTTCTGCACCTCTGCCTTCTTGATGTGGTTTTGGTAATTTATCAGCTAATGTATCAGGAATGAAGGTGAAAAACTTTGAAATCTTCCTGAAATAGTTGGTCTTTTCCCTCCTATTTTATGTCAGATCAGCTATCACTCTTATGAATGGCCAAATAATTGCCAGACTCCTTAAAAGCTCATAAAAAGAAAAATAGTGAGTGTAGCCATTTAAAGGGGATGATCACTTTGATTTTATAGGGTAAAACAATTTCACAGAGAGCACAGAGATTTAGGGGGATATGGTGAAAAGTAATTATTATATAGTTCAGATGGTAAATATGTTTATAAATACAGTATAAATGCTTAAATCTCCTTTTTTTTTTTTTTTCACTGTCAAGGAAGCATTTCATTTCATTTAGTGGGTAGGTAGGAATGGAAGGTATCCGGGTGTCTTTGAGGCAGAGAATGTAATTCAGTTCTCTTTGCAAGTGGCTGAGGTGGCAAATAAAGAAGCAGGATGTGACATATTTATTATCAAATGATCTGTTAATACAGACATTTCTTTAAGAAGACTGAAGTTCTGAGAATCTTAGAAAAGAAAGGGGAGATTGAGGTTGGGGGAGAGGAGAGGAAGGAAGAAAGGGTTACCAGTTCTTTATTAAACCTGCAGTTTGATTCATGTCTACATTTTGAAAAAAAGAAAAGGCTGTGGGAGGGTGGTTAATTCATTCAAAACAAGGAGTTCATTGTAGATATCCTGTTCCGTTTGAAAGCAGCATTAAAACTTACAAACACTGGAGACTCATCATAATGCTTTATCCATCCTTTACAGATGATGATTTGTTCCAAAAATGTTATCCCCTGTGGTTCTGTGTTCTCCAGCTGATGACACCATTCATTACAAAATCCTATGTTATATTCTGCAGAGTTGTAGCAGCATTTTGAGCAAGACAGTATATATCTAATAAGGTAAACTTCCTAGTAAATCAGATTGATGTAAATTTTATTTTGCTCAGAGAAATATCTCAGAACCTATCCTCAAGATTTATGAAAGACCATTTCTCTTGGAAGTCATCTATTTGCTTTTGCAAGGCCAAATCTCATAGTGTAGGTATCTACAGCAGCCTTTCTACCAGTTTCATTTGGACTACTATGTGTTAGTGATTGAATAACAAATACACGTAGAGTAGAAAGTAGTCTTATCTATGAATATCCGTATCTGCTCTTTTGCAGTATCATTTATAACTTTCCCTTTATGACATATAAAATTATATCTATCATTATTGTACTTTTTACTGTACAGATTATTTAAACCTGCTTGCTGTGATTCTGATTAAGTCACGGTCTTTGTTTCTGCAAGGCATCAGTGCCTCCCATCTTCTAAACCAGATTTCCATTTACTGGCATTTATATTGTTCTGCCAGTATGTCTACACCATGTGTAACACAGAGCTAAAATAAAGCTGGATTTAACCATAACAAGCCAATTCAGACAAATGCAGTAAGAATTCAGTTAGATGTACATGAGATTTGTACTCTCCATCAAGACTGAAGACTTACCCTCACTTCATGTCACAATTGCACACCATTGTTTTTATACCGCTTCCTAAATTTTAGTTTTCTTTTTTCTCTCTTTCATATTTATGTCTTCTTTGTTTCCCTTTACATCTCTCAGATGTCCTTTTTTTTGCAAATAGTTTCATTTTCTGATTGGTGACTATGGATGGATTTGATCTACAACAATTCTCTACTACAAAATGGGACTGAATATTTTCTATACTGCATGGAGTCATAGTTTAATTCCATTTAACTGCGCTGAAGGAGTGCACTCTACCTCTGTGAAAATCCTCTGAAGTGTGCTGCTCAGCTCTAGCTGAAGCTTGCACTCAGAGGAAATGTGTGAATAAAGTGTCATATTTGAATATATTATGTGCATGGTGGGGGTGGTGTTTAGTGACTTAAATTAGCC
>VYZV01003780.1:82916-109476 GCA_013401275.1 Pandion haliaetus | reverse complement strand
ATTAGCCATTAAAAGGTTCTCTATGGTTTCCGTTCAAAAATTATTCTTCCTTTTCATCCCAGTGCAACTGCATTGCTTTGCTCCTCCTTCCTTGTGAAGTTGTTGGGGTATTTGTCCACAACATGGACTTGTCCACCATGCAATGGCACGTGGTGCAGAAATGCTGCAACTAGTGCCAACTTTAAATGGCATAGCAACTCAGCTTAGCAGAGCACTGTGTGAACACAGTAGAGCAAGCTCTGACAGCAATACAGAACACCACTGCAGTGCTATACCCATGCTAATAAGCCTTGTTCCTCAGTGAGTCTCACCCACCCTCAGAGCTTTGCATGATCAAGACTGCAGACAATTAGCTCTGTGTATGTGGAGTAAACTACAAAACAGAAGTTCTGAGAGGTACGTTAAATTTCTTTGTGTTGTGCCACTATTAGTTTTCATTATGAATATAATTTCTCGAGAAAAGTAAACGACGAGCAATACTGCAGGAATTATGTTCCAATATCATCAATGAACATAATGATAATCCATGTTGAAAATATTCACTAAAGCTAAGCCATTTTGTATTATCTGCATTATTTAAAGTAAGTTTGTGCCTGAATATCTTATAGTTAAAAGAGAAATTATCCAGGCCAGTGAAATATATATTATTTCTGCCACATTCAAAGATTCTGCTATAACTATTCTCCCTACCATCAAAAACTTAATAATGCTTGGCTCCACATACAGTACTCTTAATTCATTAGTCTCAAAGTCCTTTTCAGAGTGGGAAGTAGTTTGTGCCATTTCCAGATGGGGCAAATTTGAAACGAATTTATATTCCCAGCACCTCATGAAGTGAGCAGTAATAATATTCCCATTTTGCTGATGGGATAGCTAAGGTACAAAAAAGCTAATTTATTTGTATAAAGTCACTCAGGAATCAATTGCAAATAGGAGAATAAATAACCGATTTTTTCCCCCCCAAGAACAATCTTCAAACCACAAGACATTCTCTTTTTCCTCAATAATAAAGTTAAATATGTGAAGTAAAATAATGAAGTTGTTCTACAGATTAAATTCACAGTAATAACAGATGTTCAACAGTTTTTAATTTCTCTTTTTGAGTAATGTGGTTTGTGTACTGCCTGAAGCAGGGTTTAATATGTCTCATTACGTTATCAGACAACTAAGCTGCTGTCAAAACAGGCAGATCAGGAATTAATGAAAACATTTCTCTGTACAGTTCTGTGATTATAGTACAGACAGATGTATTTTAATTTCTAAGCATTTAAGTTTCACATCCATAGATTTCAGTCTTAAGCTAAAATCAGATAAGAATACAGGCTAAAGCTCGCTTCACATCTGAAAATCTGATCTTCTCATTAGAAGGAGTGAATCAACACACAGACCCATATAAATACTCATTAATAATCACATTTCCCAAAACCCCTATCATAGTTGGCATTAACTGAAACCTTTCTTTGTTGACTAGTCTCAACAGCCAGTGCAGGGATACACAACAAAAGATCTTACAATCCACACAGGAATACTTCAAACGTTAGGTGCCTAAAATTTGCTACTATACCTACAAAAATTTTTATGACTTTGACTAATCTATCTTCTTTCTTGTCCAACAGATGAGGCCTAAGACTGTCAGTATTGTCAGTATTGTATAGTGTTCAACTCTGTGAACTGTGCTTGGGGGAAAAAAGGACAATAAATGTTCCTCAGGGCATTTTGCTATCATTGTGAACAGGAACAAACTTGTAGTCTGGAATTACCTGGTTTGGTTCATACATGGCATGTAATTTAGGAACAGTGGCAAAGGCTAGTGAATTCTGTAAATGGCTACAAAATACAACCTTTTAAATAGGTGCCTTTTAATAAGAACTACAGGTGGCAATTTAAACCTTAGGTCCTCAAAATCAGCATTTGGGAGGTGCCTCGCTCTCTATTCATTACAGCAAGAACCAGAAGCATTTGGGTTGTGTTGTTATAAAGGGGAAAAAATTGGCTTTATTCCTCAGACACGTCTTTGTGTAATAGAGTTGATGGCTGTCAAGCTTCATGGAGACATGCAGTCAGCCGTACTCATAAGAATAGATTTAGTTTGAAGTTTGGGGAGGGGGGGATGTTAATTGTAAAACTGCTTCTTCTTTAGGATTGTTGGTACTGGAATCTGTAAAGCCTTTAGTGACCTGATATTTTTTGTGGTTTTTGGACTCCTGTTTGAGCAATCTCCCCTTTTTCTAGCCTTGTATTCTTTCCTGCATTATCCCTCAGATTATTCTGCAGCAAATGCTTGTACTAGTATACAGAGGGATGTAATGGGAAACTAAACTGACTGAAATATATTTCAATCTATCCTCTTCTTTCCTCCTGCTCAAAAAAAGAATTTATTATGCTGGCACAACACAGATAGCAAGAGTTAGAGAGATACTGACTGTATATGCCCATCCTGTCACCAAAAATACTTGTTCAATAACTGCTTCAGCTTGCATGGGTCAAACCCCATTCCAATCTACCTTTAATGCAGTACCTGTGGACCTGGTATTCAGCTTCTTAGCATGAAAAAGTGCACTGACCACTGTTCCCTTTCAATTTTTCATTGTTTTCTGATAGCTTGAAAATTTTCAGTGCTTCACTCACCTTTAATGCTACCAGGATATTAAGAATTGGAGGCTACATACTGATGTAAGAAGTACTTCCCAGATATAAGGCTTCCAAGGAGGACACCAGAAGAACGCCATGTACCTAACCTGAGATATCTACCCTCCACCTAATGCAGTTAAATGGATTGATTGTATTTTGGGAGACGAAGAAACATGGATGTTACTTTTTTTCTCTTATTCCAATAAGGAAAGAGGCTGAAAAAAGCAGAGAGGATGGCAGGTTGCAGCATATTTAAGAATCAAAGATTTGTTTCACAATGGGGTTTTTTGTTTATCAAAAAAAACTGATTAGATATTTTGTATGAAAGTTCTCCAACATTGTTAGGTGTTCTCCTGGGGAGGAAATTAATTAGTAAACTGAAGCATTTAATTATTCTGAAGGTAGGACTCACTATTCTCTTTCAGAAACATGCTTCATTCACAGTCTCTTCCCAATGTATGTAAAAATAAAAAATATTTTAATTGTTTATTTATACCACACCTATACTGGAAGAAACAGCATTAAAATAATTCTTATTTCTTTATTTTAAGACATGTTGAGTCCATGTGTTCATCCAGTTCCAGACAGCTGTTTAGAAATTTAACTGTCTGGCTGTTGACCAAAATAAATGGAATGCCCTTGGTATAACATCCCTGTAAAATCTGTAGTCATGCACCAAAATCGATAAATCTTCAGGACAAATGAAGAACTGAGCTTCACAGTTGCAAGACATCTTAAAAAACATGTCCTCTGCTTTTCACCCTTCCCCCAACCTTAGAATTTAATATATGTGTTGGCTCCAAGTAGCTAGAATATTCACTTTAAATCCAAAGGTCACAGCACTGTGGCTTGATAACATACCATTCTTGATTGCTGTTTGAACAAAACAAAAAATGCTGTTTGGCATAGTCAGAAGTAGAAAACCAAAATTATAGACCACAATAAAGTCTGCCTGTAATAACCTACAGTCTTTAAGAAGAGAGAAAACGTATGCTGTGATTTCAGTATTCTCAGCTTCACTGCGCACCAGCAAATGACATTTCCCTTCTTTTACTTTTCAGTCCAGTCATTTTATTAATATTTAATTATAAACCTGCAAATATAAAATGTAGAATTTGCTCTTCAGCCTTTCCAGATAGTCTGGATGCTGCTGTAGCATTGTACAGCTTTACGAGGGCTTTTCACCACCCACTGCGAAGCCCCTGCCTTCAGGCACTCAGCCATCTCAAAGGGAGTGGATGAGAGAATAAGCATGACCAAAACGTTTAGTCCTCCTGGGATACAGCTCTGTGTGAAAATCCTGAGGAACACTTTCAGCAAAGAAATCCAGTCAGATGGACTCGGAGCAGCCCTGAGGCTGCTCCAACTATGCCAACTGGTTTACAAGGAGAATAGGAAAATGCAAGGAACTAAGGAAGACTTAACCATCTTGTGAGCAAGGTACAACTATTCTGATATTAAAGCTGGTTGCACAAAGTTTTGCTTTCTTCCAAACAGTTCTCTCTGAGATAATGAGGCACCCACAGTGTGACTAAGACATCCCATCTCTATATGTCAATCCAATGCAGTTGTTACAGAAAAAAAATAATCAATTATGGAAATGGTAAGTGTTCCCTTTCACTGCACAGCAATCACAGAGAGGGTGATGCTGCAGCCGTTGAACTCTTCCATGTAGGATGCTGACATAATCAGAAAAAAATGCTAAAACATTTTAAACATCTCACTGTCTAGCACTTAAATGCAGTACCCTGAGACATTTGGTTTCTCGGTGCTGTAGCAGATCTTCTCACTGAATGGTTGTTTACTTTTAAATCACTGCACCCATACAAAGTATGGAATATTTCCAGAAATAAAGTATGAATTACTGGTGAAGCTGGGTGAGGTGTAGAGTTGTGTGCAGTGGGAGACAGGAACCATGCAGAAGCTTCCAGTGGAAAGACTGAGGTAGAGATTTTGGCCCTGCTAATTAACTCCCAGGGGTATTAAGGAAAAGTTTTCTCCTCCCTACTGTCAATAAAATAGTGAGGATATGGTTATAAAAGTCCTTCACAGCTGGCATACCACAGAGCTTAACAGATCAAGGAGATGTGTTCCAGTGGCCCAAATCCCTTCTCTACGCCCATCTGATAGTCTTTAAATATTTAGCATAAGTTCATGCACGTCATTGGACAACACTGAAGGGTCTCTGAGTTTGCTAGATAATGCACCCGTAGTACCCACGTGACTGTGTGAAACTTAAGCCAGAGTTCAGGATGCCTGCTGCAGTCACTTCCAATCCCCCTGCTAAAGCCAGATCTGCACGCTTCATGGCTCATGCATCCAGCATCCACTTACTGACATGTCCACCGCAATAGCACAGGTCTTTCCGTGCCCTGGAGTGCATCCATAAACAGCTCTGAAACCCATGGGCCTGAGCTGTGGCCTCTCCAACAGCCACCAGAAAGCAACCAGAGAGAATGGTTATATTGGTCAAACGGTAGCGGATTGGCCAAATCTAGTGTCCTCTGCCGCGCCTGGAGCCAGACCTCCCAAATTGCTCAGCAGCATCTACAATCTGTAATTTATATTATGAAGGGTGCAGATTTTCAAATAAAGGGGCTCTGCTGGTTGGGAAAACCTGGGCTCAGCTGTAGACGCATCCTTGCCTCGGTCTTGTCTTCACGCACTCTCCCATGGCTGACAGATGCACGGCATGTGTTGCAAGGAGCTCTAAGAATTTGGTGCAAAGAGGGAAATAGAACATTTCAGCAGATTTTGCTGTTGTAACATCAAAGCTGTACTACAAATTTTAATGTTTTATGATCTCCTTTACATTCCCTGCCCTGAAGCCTTAGAAGTTGAGCTCAGGAATATGCCTCCAACTGCTGCTGGGACAACTAAGAAACACGTAGCTGATGGTGCCAGAGTCACCTGTTCAAAATACAAATATTATATGTTTAATTCTGTAAAGATAACAGGTTAAGTAAACAATACCTATTACATTTTTTTAAAGCCTGATTTGCTGTGTATGCATAGGCCTCTGCATTACAGGAGCTTTTGCAATGAAACTGCAGTCTGTGTGAGTAAGAAGGAGAATTTTGTACCCAACCAGCACTTGATATAATGGCCAGATAACAATTCTCCGATTATCTTGTCCCGGAGCATTTTGGAAGAACTAGAGAAGGTTTGGATAACTGCCTTTTCTATGTGTAATATGTAAGAGTATGTTGGGGAACAATGTTTTCAGGTCCTTGCTAGAATCAGATCTGTTCTTGTCCACAGTTTATCAGCAGAATCGTGTGGCCACCTAACCACAACATATTCACAGGCAAGCACAATATGCAATCCACACAGAAGTGCTACCTGTTTCATCATTTCACAGCAGGTGGTAACAATACCTCACACTAGCTCGCAAGGCCAAGTAAATGCTCAGTGTTATTGAGCTAAGAAAATATCTTTTTTTTTTTCTCAAGATAAAGGAAACAAGTGACAGAATCAAACAGTTTTACAATAACAGAAATTAGACATTATAAGGGATAGCCTGATCATTTATAAAACCAAATTCTTCTCATTTGCAATTGCAAGTACAAAAATGTATTAATCTGAAAAATTCAGCAGATCGAAGGAAATCTGCTTTTCTTTTTCCCTGCAGTAAGTTTGTTTTGTTCATAAAGTGCTATTTAGGATAACTTAACTTTCTAGGGCCATACTCACACATCTTCATTATATTTTTATATGTTATAGCTTCAATTCTGACACTTGCTTAAGGATCCTATAAGTAATTTGTGAGGGGTGAGAGAAATACAGTGGGGTGGATTATTTTTTTCCTATGTTACAAACTGATGGTGAAATTACCCTGCTGAACATCCTCTACAAGAAAATGGATTTGTGTGGTCCCTTAACTGCTGACCGCAGTGCCTGTTACCCACCTTCAAAACACTTCCAGAAAATGGCCAGAAATGAGTGTATAATAGTTCCTCTGCTACCTATCTCCATGCTGCAAAACCATTGTAAATTCTGTGTTTGCAAGGTTCTCCAAACCCAGATTAAGATCTGCAAACACAGATTTTTTTAATTAATTGTGAACTGATGTATGAACATATTTTATGGACAGCTTTTCTATGCAAGCAAAGACAAAATGTTTCGAAAGGAACATTAAGTAGTAAACTGTTCTTCTGCCAACCTGTTCAGCCCCGTCCTTCTGTGCAAAGACTGGAAGTGTGGAGCAGAGCACGCTTCCCTCCTCTCAGAGGACAGCAGGGATGGGAAATGATCCATCCCCCCTGGAAGCTCATCCCTACCCCAGGCTCTCCCAACACAGCAGCTGAAGGGAAGAGGAACACCAAGTCCCGTCCAGCAGCCTGACCTGGCCCCGGGGCACAGGGAGCATTTCCCTTTCCACAGCCAGCGCTTGACACACCGTGGTCCAGCTGACAGGCAGTGAAAGCTTCGCTTATTAACCTTCTAGGCTTCCCTTGAAAAATGTGTCTTTCTAAACTGGGGGATGTTGGGGGTCTTTTAAGTCATTTGTGTTTTTTTAAGTCTAGAAGTTATGGAGACTGAACTCACCTGCCTCACTAGCCATGTATATGCCTGTGGCTTGGGACATGTTTGCTGAAGTCAGAGCTTGGGAAAACAAATCTGAAAACATCAACCAAGAAACACAAGTGACACCTCCTTCTTTATAGACAAGGTCAAACGATGTATCGCTTTAATAAATAATGGCTATTTAATGGCATTTTTTCAATTGCACTGGCAGAGGCAGGAAGGAAAAATACGTTATTCTGAAAAGGACCAAATATGTATGTATAAACTACTGGCCTGCTAAAGCGTATTTCAACTGTTGGGACTAGACAGTGGATTTTCTCCAAAATATAACTCAGTTTTGAAAAATGTATTATAGTTCCCTCCTGTGCTATCTGATTTATAGTTCAGCTACTTATGATAAATAGGTGGTATTAATCTCTATAAGTACATTGTATTTTCTGTTAGGACAGCTTACCTGCAGAACCTGACAAATTCCACCATGCTGGTTGTATATTGGCAAGACTTGTAATTATTAACATTAATTCACAAAGGAACTGAATTCCTTATCACTGATGCTCTTCCTTTATGAGTCCCTACCCTCCAAAAATTTAAGACTTTAGCTTTCCAGCAGTGTACTCTGCATTTATTGGGATTGCTCAAGCCATGTCTTGGAAACATATTTTTTGTTTTTCCTTCAATAATTGTGGTTTTTAGATCGTCTCTTTGACCTTTTTGAAGTCAGGGCAAAGAACTGTTCAGATCTGCTATTTCACATCTATGTTTCTCTGGTTTAAATTATTGTAAAGGAACAAGATAGAAGACAGTATCCATGGTAGGTTTTTTTCTTGTGATAATCCAGTATTTTCATAATAAAAATATTTTTTTCCAAAACACTTTTTAGCCAGTGGAGCAGAATGGTCTCTTCTTTTAAAAAAAAATCTGCAGAGATAGTACATGTGGTGGGTTGTCGGCTTGCTCATAAAAAACATACAACTTCATTGAACTTCCACTGAAATGCACAGGCAGACTTTTGACCTGAAAAACTCAAGACCTAGTACTTGGTATTTTTACCTTCCTCTTTTGCCAGAAGAAACAGCTTTTTGCAAATAAGGCAATCCTGGTGACTGAACTTCCATTAATTTCCTACTCCTTTAACCTCCTAGAAACTTAGCATTTCCTGCCTTAGAGTACTTTGTTTTCTTTCCTCCATCAAAACTTGTAAAATTTAAATTCTTTAAAATAGCCTTTTTTTTTACTTCAGTTTCAACAGTTTTCTACTGTAACAATAGGATAATAACCCATGGGTTACAAATTAACCTGAGGTTCTGTAGCTCATACAGTTTCATTTACAAGTTTATGATCCATAAAATATTTTAGCATGTTAACTTATTTTTGCAACTAAGTGCCTTCTATAAATAAACATGATTTTACATTATGAGAAGTTCTGATATCATCCGCATTTGGCAACTTTGATCAGAATGGAAACCCAGTGCTGCAGATACAAATGCTATACAGCTTTCTCACCTTCAGGAGGATTTGGCCTAAATTTCATATGCTTCAATATAAAATAGAATTGTCTATTACCTTTTTTTTTTCCTTGACATATTTAAACTGCATGGTTCTCATGTTAATAATGGGTTTTGATTTTCCCATGATTTGCACATTTTATAGCTACAGTAATGAGTAATGATATTTATCTAATTTTTGTTTGGTTTGTAGTTGGGATTACTATTTTTTTTACCTTCCTATCTATTTTTCTTTCAATATTGTTTAATTTTAACCCTCTGGTGGGAGAAATGTCATGTGCTTCCTTATCACTGATTCTGACTGGGAAGGTGCCAACAGTAACGATGCCTTCCATTCAGTAGTTTTTATTTCTTCTATAATTTTCATTACAATTAAAATGAGATTTCTTCCTACTCTATTCCCTTGATTTTGACATACTTCTAGCCTTAAACTGGAAAACACATTGTTTAAAAAAAAATAAAAATGAGAACCAACATTTCATATATCTGTTTTAATTTTGGGCACACGAGCCATTCCTCTCACATCAGTGGTGTTTCTTAAACAATTAAAACTCAGGGTATGTGCATCCTTAGAAGATTGACACCTGGAAATATAGATCTCCAGCTGTATCTCTGGTCTTGCTAACTACCTTTACACGTGCTTACCTGTGCTCAGAGAACTGTTTGCAGGAATGGAAACTTTGTGCTGATATACAGTAGCACAACTGACTTGTTAATGAAGATTTTTTTTCATAAAGTAAAAAGAGAGCTGCTCTTCTTTGATTTATGCTGAACAAATATGAAATTCCCAGATCAAAATACATACAGAGCAACACTTCTAGTACTTCCTTACTTAAGCAGCTTTCTCTTATTAAATGTCTTTTCCACCACAACTACAGGTTTCTTTTTATTGGGAGAATGTGACCACTGGCTCCCCAAAAGGGAAAGGCTTGTTTCCATATTGCTTTCCAGACCACTCCCTTCACTGGGAATTAGGTTGCCTGCTTGCAACAGTAAAATAATTTTGAGCTCATGTGAAAAAGCCATTTGCATCTTGAATGGATTTCACAAAAATTTAGTTCATTGGGTAATAACCAGATTAAACAGGCCATTCTGCATCTCATAAAGCATGACATAATGGATTCCATATTTTTTTAATCATTGTCTGCATCTTGTCTAATTGCTGTGTCAATTAGACAAGATGCAGTAAGACTGAAATGCCTGGATATGTTGATTTAATAAATACATGTGAATAGCTGTCCTTTTATTGTCAAAATCCTGTACTTTGGTTAGCTGCATTGACAACACAGTTGTCTCTCTAGATCGGTTACTTTGTAAGTACATATTCAACACACTCACTTTGCTTGTTCAGTACAGACATATGTATCTTTTGATACTGTCTGAATATGTTGTTATTGATAATTGTTATACACTCTTGAACCACACAAATAATTTTATGTAGAGCTAATCAAAACATTTCCAATATTTTGTTCAAAAAGACTTTCTGTACATTTTTAATATGCTTGTCTTCCTTTTCATATTTCTACAACTAAATAATAAGTATTCAGTCAGATTCAAATAAAAACCTTTTTTTGTTTGTTTCATTTCCCATTTTTTTTCCTTTTCTTCTTCCTGGTTTCTTCCCCCTCTTTTCTAGTGAAAAAAAGTCAGGAGAAAATTACAAGGATTCCTAATAAAATGAAAGCCAAAGCTTTTCTGTTCAATCAAACCTTTAATATATCTTCACAGAAAACTATTGTCTTTTGCTTTCCTTTTTTTTTTTTTTTTTTCCACAAAATATGCCCCCTTTCATTAATTTAAGCAATTCAGCATGTCATAGTAGTTTTCATTAGCAGGGATTTTGAGGCCATGATTGCGCTGAGGTGGTCTAATTAAAAAGTACAAAGGCAATGAATACCCAAACTTGTATAAGTCAGTAGTATTACAAATTCTATGTCAAACAAAAAAGAAAAATGCTTTTATTCAGTGATGTATATTTAATACTATTTTGGCTGTGCTAAGTGCATGAGCAAAAATTTTCACTTGCGGACCAGTATTTCATTTCTAAACTCACTGATGAGAGCATCAACCCACCTTTTGGACAACAGCTGAAGTGGTACCATCTTCCATCAAATGTCAAACAGTCAACCAAATAGGCATCTAGAAGACTTCTTCCCGCCAAAGAATGTCACTTTAACTTTCTTTAGGTTGATGAGAGTCTTCATAGATTAAACACAGCAATTAATTAATCTCAGACAGCCACTGGGTAAAATACAAAGTTTGATACATCTGGGTCTGACATATCTGGGTCTAACAAAAGGAGATGGTAGGAATGAATGTACAACGCCACCTCAAAGTCCCTCCCCAAGGACAGAACACAGTTGATGTCAGAGGCGAGGCAGGGTGGGGGCTGAGCCCACCTCGGTCACCGAGCTGCGAGCCCTAGGGTACCGGATGCCCCGGGGCTCAGCTCCAGCCCCTTGGCTCCTCCTGAGAGCAAGGAGTAGATTCACCCAGTGGTGGTTCCTGTTTGGCCAAAGGAGAATCCACAGTTGAGTCAATAGCAATGGGCTGGATCGAAAGGTCAGCGCAAGGCCGAGCAGTACCACCAAAACACTTTGGTCTCTCTTTGCCCCAGGAAGCTTGTAGATGAAGGCGAGTAATGCTGTTTCCATGCTCTGCCCCAGTCTGTGGTCTGACTGATTGGGGTCCAAGGAATTTGAGGATATAAAACATTGTTCCAAGAAAAGGTGGGTGAGATGCCGGGTGAGAATTGGCAAGGATATTAGTGTGCAAAGTTATGTTCCCGGTTAGGGTTAGACCACAGCATGTTTTAAGGTTTCTACCTTCTTTACCTCCCTATGAGGGTATTGCCAGAGTATACCAGGAACATAAATATATTTAAAGTCTATAAACAAAAATAGGAGTGTAAATGTTTTAATAGCAGCATAAATGTTTTAATCTGGGCAGTTACTAAGCTGTAGCCAATTCTTTCCCCATAGTGATAGCCTCTGGAATTTGATAAGTTCTTTTTTTTAATCTTGTTTATCATATCCACCTGTGGCTTTTCTCTTTTTCAGTGTAAACTGGTGTTGTGCGTTATCTTTAATAGTTCCTCTAGAAAAATAACAAACAAAAACAAAAGAGGCATTTTTTTCCCACGTTGCTGTTCTCATAATTATGTCTGAAGCACATAAAAATTGCCTAAGTATTTTCCTCAGAGTCAATCTGACTATGATTCTTCAGATTAAGCCACTGGTTATGCATTGTGGTGCCTATTTGCACTTTTATATCTCTGGTTCAAATGCAACAACCTTTGAATCACACATGCTTTGTGCTACCATTTGGATGATTCCTCAGCTTTGAGAGGAAAAACTGGTACAGACCAATTCCCATTAGATGTTTACATCACAGAAAACACCAGCATAACTTGTACTAGCTATGACCACATATAATTTTTTTCAGGCTTAATTAAAGAGGTCTGGAGATGGAATGGGATTAGCCACAGCCTTTGAGGAAGTCTTGTGAGTTGATGTTGAAGCACTTTTGCAGGGCAGCGGAGAAAAAATCCCCTGCATTCCTTTGCCTTGTGGTGCATTTGATCTGTGGGCAAAACAAGGACTGTAATTTAATTTTACAGTGTGCTGTGATATTTTTATGAAGGGCGTGATGCGTGCACTATTTGAGGTTATTTCCCTGGTTTTGGGCTGTCAGTCTAACACCTTTCACAGGCATTAAATCCTCATTTAAAATGTGGAAAGCCAAGATATAGAGGATAATGTCCAGATATCAAGCACTGTCAGACAAGAAGTGAGAGGCAGTTTTGCTGTTCAGCTATTTTACCAGCATTACTGTGTCCCTGTCCCTTACCTTCTATTATATAAAACTTTAAAGAAAAAGCAAGTTTGGGATTTTTTTTTTCTGACAATCTCATTTTTCAGTTAAATCCTAATGTAAACAAGGAGAAATATTGTCCAAAGACTGCTTATACTTCTTTTTTGCTGACTGAATTCTGCTCTGCCCAGCCACCATCTCTTCCTTTCTGAACCATGTTAGAGTAGGATGAGAGTGATGAAGAGCCTTCTACAGAAAAAGCCATTTGACAGCAGCAAACAAAATCCATTTCTGTTGGAACACGCTACCTGCAGTTTCTACCTCCTTTCCTCTTCTCTCTTCTCACTGTTTCAGAGAGTGCCTGCTCAGTAACCTGCCCCTGTGTCTCAGTGTATTTGCTTTCCAATAGTTGGTAGAATAATTCATTTCTAAAATCATGCTGTTCTGTTTCAGTCCTGGAGGTGACAAAAAAATGACATGCTGCTTCGTAGATTCCAAACTTTTTCCCACTGCTCTGTTCTTTCCCTTTAAATGACTTCAAGTGATAGAAAAATGGACCAAGTCCTCTGACATTTACACTACTTACAGGCTTGAAGAAATAGGTAGTATCCATCCTTGAATAAGAGGTAAAAAGATAAAGCATTGTTATATACTTCTCCTTGACTGCATTTGAAAACTGCATGTCAAAATCAACATGTAAACTTAATAAGAGGTATGTGTTTTTTAGAATTTTAATAAAGCCAGCTCACCAAGTGTATGGAAAACATCGGAGCACAGACCATTTGTATCAAAGCATTAGTGCCTTTGCACTCACAGAATAAGAGGTTCTTCAGCACACAGGCTCATAACATTTCCAGAAATAGTTCCACCCTTAAATTAGTGGGTTAGGAATTGAGCATTCTCAGTGCAAGACTGTTTTACCAGTTCCACTTATGACACAATCTGCAGATTCTGTTTGATGCAGGGGAAAAAGCAAAATGAAAAAGACAAAGGCTATTTGTGCATAACCAACAAAGAAAATAGACATGAAAGAATACACAAATATAATCAGGAAATATCGGATAGCTAATCAAAATGTTATGCACTTAAGAGAAAATAAACGTTGAAAGACATGGTGGTGGGCCAGAAATGTTAAACAACGGTGCCTCTTCTTTATTGCTAAATACCTTAGAATAAATGTTACTTTTGAAAAGTTATAAACATCAAAATTTTTACTCTTTAGGAGATAAAAATTGTAAACTTCAGGCCTACTTAAGATCAGAAAATTTCAGGTTTTCATTTGTAGTTTTTCTACATATTTCTAAATGTGGCATATTTCAGCAAAAAGTGCTAAAACATGTAACACATGATGTCGGAACAAAATACATAGTGCTTGCTTACGTTGCAAAAGGTATTTCATTGTTTTCACACCCTGAAAAATGAAAACATATTATCCTGAAAGTGAGCCCTATACCCCTGTTCAGAACAAGCTTTTATATACATAGATACACACACACAGACACAGACACATACACTCTAATTAATACATTGAATGGATTTTTTATCTCACAAATATTTCATTCAAAAGTTTCTTGATATTTCTTATTGAAATAACTTTTTACTAAATAAGGGGGGAAATTGCATTACTTTTTCTGAAAAAATCAGTTGACATTTTCTATGGTATTTACTGAAATGGCATAATCAGTTATGAAAGTTTCTCTTCTAGTCCACTTCATAATAAACTGTTGCTTGTGACTTAAAAATTTTGACCTGATGCACGTTTTCTTACTTGTTAACTCAGTGACTGTAGAAAAAAAATTTGTAATTATACCTCATTGTATGTGAGCTTTAAATCAGCATATCCAACATTTCCAAATCAAGATGGAATAATGTGTTGAACAACACTTGCCTTCCTAATAACTCTTGGATACTTCAATAGTTGGGTCAGCTTCTGTACAACAGCCTGTCATGTCATATATGCACACGCATTTAGCTGGCTTAAAATTCTGGATTACCAGCTAATTAATGTCATATATTAGGTCTTCTTTCATGCAGAAGGCCTTCATACAGCTCAGAGACAAAGTTTTAAAGCCTCTTTCCAGATCTCTAGCATGGAGATACCTAAAGGAACAAGATAAAAATCTGATTTAATGCTTTTCATAAAGATTGCAGCTATGGTTGTTTCATGTGATTACAAGGACAGAAGAAACAAAACAACAAATGAGCCACCCGCCTAACAAATGTTTATACTGACTTTTATCCTTTTCCTTGGAATGATACTTCAGGACAGGTTCTTAGAGTCCAAACAGCATCTTAGTGCAGAGATTGCTTCAAGTCACATTCAGGTACCCATTTCCTTCCCACTAATGATCAGGTAATATCTTTCTGGGTGACCTCCCACTGAAATGCAATATCAGGGAGGGATTTCATGTATTTTTCAGGCCCAATGGTCTATTTTTGCAGTTGGAAACAAGGAAAAGACAGCATCTTATTTCACTAGCAAGCTCTCTAAAGACTTTCACCAAGGGCTTTGGGAGCATGTGGGTATCTATAGGCCACAGTTCAGGAACTATTTCTTAAGCTTTAAAATACTCCCAATCTACCTATTTTTTGTCACCAATATCTTAGCTTTAAGGTGCAAAAAACACCTCTCATCAGCATTTCAGAAAGTCTTTTAAAGCACTGTAAGCCTGTTTGAACAGCCTGGATATTGTGAGCTGCTGCTTTGAACTCACACACAAGGGCTTCAGTTTCTTTCTTCCTCTAACTAATGCTCAAACTGCTGGAATCTCTTCTTCTGCTTGTACTCCCCCTCCTCTTCCCACAGATCCGGTTGTTTGAACAGTGCATATAAAGATACCTTTGTTACTCTTTCTGGAAAAGGAACAGCTTCTTCAGTGTTGTAGTTCTTTGAGAATTTATCCACTTTGAGTTTTTATTTGGCCGTTGCAAAGAAGATGACCAACTTAGCAGCAGAGCTAGCATCCATTGACCAAGGTATTTAAAGTTTCTTCACTTAGGCTGGCAGGTCAGAACTCACACTTCTCCCTTTCTCAAAAGAAAAAGATTAAAAAATCTTGTTCTATAATTAAGAAAAACATAAGGCTGTCTCACCAAGATGAAGCATACAGTAGTAAAAGCTAGTAAAAGCATCAAGAGGTATAAAAAGCCCTACCCAATAGAGAAACATATGTGGTATATATGACTTCACTGCTTCTGCAGCTGATAGTCTGAAGTCTGCAGCTGTGATTTCTGATATAACCGTAACTGTGAATATGAAATGCCAGTTCTGTGTTAGAGCCTGGATGTAATCTCCCTGCATCAAGCTGCTGAGCCACTTCAATGCCCAATGGTTGGTACATCTATGCAGTGACTCCTCTTATCTCTACATCTTGGTAGCTAAAATGCTAGAGTTAGTTTCATGAAGCACCTCCTTCCATGAAGCTCTTAAGGAAACATTCAAAATAATTTCTAAACACAGTTTCCAAATCAGTAGCAAAGCCTGACCTTTGTATATTTCCAAGAAATATAGTAGTATTATTGTGGCCAGCTTTAACATAAACAAAAATCATCTTTGAGACAGCCTTTCCAGAGGCCAAACAGGGGTTATTTGAAAGGCTGAGGCATCTGTGTGTTTTATCAGTTAGAAAGCAATCTGAATAATTCCAGTGTTTTATTCTTAGAGTTCCTACCATGTCTGTTTTTCCATTCCACTGGCAGTTCGATTTCATATTTCATTTCACAGGCACCCCATATGCACAATAATTTGTGTACCTTTCAGCTGACTTTATGGAGTGAACTGATTTAACTTTTCCTCAGGAAAAGGCATCATAAAAGTAGGTGTTGGTATGCTGCGTCCAAGTGTTTTTCCTCAGAGCAAGCTATAGCTGTTCCTGCAGGCTCTAGAGTCTGATAAGAACGGAGTTAAGATTCATTTCAGATTTAACCTAGGGAAAACTGTTTTCTTCCACAGAATTTGTTCTGCTAAGCATTGAGCACTGGGTAGCTATTTCAGCACTTTGCGTGTCTCAGATAATCTAATGTGGCTGTTGAGTCAGTATTCAATATGCCATGAGCAATGTTTCAGTCTTCTGTAACAGTGTCACATTCCTTCTTTCTTTGATTGCTGTTACTGAATAATTAGGCTTTTCTAAGTTTTATGCTAGGCCCATAACAAATATTGAATGCAAAATTTGATGTTTCTGATTAGCAGTGGAGCCTTTACAACTACGTGGAAATACAGACTAATAAAAGACTGGCTTTCCAAGCAAGAGCTGTTCACACTGTAAGACTTATCTCTTTCTTGTCAAAATGCTGGGTTTGGGGCTTTTGGTTTTGTTTCAATTTAGAATAGTTGGAAAGGTCTTGAAAATAATTTTGGAAGATCTTGTGCTTTTTTAAGAGCAGTTGTCAGGTACAAAGAAACTTCTCAATCTCTTCCATCTTGAATGTTGCTTTGATACAGATTTGGTGATTCAGACTTGTGATTCAGTACAACAGTTTAATTTCTTCTACCAACAAAGTGGTGGTTTTGTCTTTTACAAAAAAGAGGACTCAAACATTCTTCCACTTCCTTTGCTGCTTTTTTTCTGTTCCTCAGACATATTTACATAACATGACGTAGAGGCTGAATATCAGGGATTCTTTCCAGCCCTAGATAGTAAACATCTTGCAAAATACTCTGAGGTGATGCAACTGTGGGTTGCTGGACCCCTGAGCATCTCATACCTCCAAGCATGAAATTAGTGGTCTCCTGTTACCCTTTACCCATATCTTTGATTTAAAAAAACAACCAACTATAAATGGATTAAAGGCAGCACAGGGATATACTTGTGTGTCAAGTCAATAAAAGTCTAAATTGAAAGGACTGTAAATCTATGAAATATTTACTGACATGTTAATGTTATCCCTGCTATTTCCAAGCACACTTGGAGCATTTCCTGTGATCTTAATTAAATGTTTCTCATTCTATTTCTGCCAGTTAGCCCAGGTGGCTGCTAAATCAGTCAAAACATAAAGCTGTGAGGGGGAAGCTGCAGTGTAAGGACTTGCCCCCATTCACTACAGCTCACATGTATGGAGGTGAATCTCCTGAAAACAGACATTGATCCACCTCTGGAATAAATGGTCAGGGACCCATTAATTTCAAGGATCTCTCCCACTTCATGCCACTTGAGGCTTTTGCCCCATTGACCTTTAAGTAGGAACCTTTTTGCAGAAGGGTTTTCTCACTCTGGTTTAAATTTAAACTCATTTTTATTACCATTACCTAAAATCCTTCCCTTTTTTGCAGCAGTAGTTAGTTTTGTTTTGTTGTTCTTAAGAAGAAAAGTAGTTTTCTTTTCTCCTCTATTGCATTTTATTTGAAAATGTGGTTTCTAGGGCCAGCAGCCAACTCAGCAATTGCCTCTTAGAATAGAGATTTGACTGGGATTTATGGAAGAAATATAGGTGTGAGGCCTGCGAGCAAGCTCTAACTGGGCCTGCGTTTATAACAGACCCCTTTGTCCTGCCTGCTGTGAAAGTTGGGCATGTAAACCCATGAGATCATTGTGACAGGAGAGAAACTGGAGGTAGTTAAGCACAGAGAAAACCAGAAAAAAATTGGACCTTTGGATGTAACTTTTAAATGTGCAGAAAAAGCAGCTCTACTAGGGCCTCTGAATCTATTAATGCCTCTGTTTTGTAGCTGGCTGGACAAGAGCCCTCTTTGCACTAGGGCTTGGGGCAATTGCACCTTGCTCTAGAGGCAGATTTGCCCAGATACCTATTTTGGCTTTAGAAATGAAAAAACTTCCCATACAATGGAAGAAATGATACAGTATTTTTAATTCATTTTTCTGTGTGGATGTCAGTTACTTGTGCTTGCATTGGAGAGGCATAAGGTCTGTACCAGTTGTGCTAAACAAGTGCCCATAAAATCTCTCACAGTGCAACTGCTCTTTACTTTGGTTACAAATGTGCTGAAAATGTAGTGACATAAGGGTATCGGCAAAATCCACCTTCTCTGTTTTGAAAGATGAAACAACCTGACAGCACTTTAAGAAAGATCTTGACAGATCTCTAAGACAGTCGTGGAGTTTGATGCCTGTCTACCTCAGAGCCAAGACCACAGCAGCTGCTGCTGTAGGATCAGAGAATTGTCACTTACTCCCTCTCTCTACCCACCTTTTGGTGCTGAATAGACTTCAAACAGGAGAGGATTCAGACAGACCTGAGAGCATCTCAGTTTAGTGACTGCTCCTCTGCAAACAGTTACAAGGGAAGAGCGGCAGCTTGCTGCTGAGCTGACAGGCTGGTGGAGTTACTCAGCGTGATGAACTCTGTCTCAGAAACAAGCTCAGTGGAAAACAACAGATTTACACTAAGGGTAAAAAAATCAGGATCAAAAGACTTTTCCCTTATTGGATCACAGCTCAGGCTCATGCTTGAGCCCAAACCCTGACTTTTCATGTCTCCCTTCACACTGTCAACTCTCTCTAGCTTGGAGCAAGCCAAGAAGCAACTGCTGTTTTAAGCAGTGTCTCCCTTATGATGGTGACCATATGAATCTCACATTGCCCTCTTTTTCTAGATAGGATGGATACAGCCTTCTTAGACAGAGTGGTAAACAGAGAACTGGAGCTCACAGCTCTATGCCTCGTTATAAATTATAGTATGTATATAGCCAGGGGATCCAAGACTATATGACTACAAACTCAGCATTTAAAGTTCATTTTTCTCAACTTGTGGTTTAGCTTATAGCTTTTCTTGATTTTTTTTGTAAATTGCACTTTGAATTTACGATAGCTTTGGTTTCCCATTTATGTTTAACAATATTTTAAAATAAGACAACATTGATGTAGTCCTTCCGTATCCTCTGCTACTCTTTGAAAACAAGCCTGGCCTTAATTAGAGTGATGTAAACAGTTGTGTTCCTTCAGACTGCTCTGCCACCACAGTGAGCTTGTGTCACACTCAGTGGTGTGACATGGACCCAAAGACAAATTTGTATACACTCTTTTCATGCTTGACAAGGAAGCTGCGGTTCTAGCCTTGGTGGGAGGCATCTTTATATAAATAAGATGTTTTTATTGTGGGTTTCCAATCAAAACAAAGTGACAGAAAACTTTCTGAATCTAGCTGAAGTTTGAAGTTTGTTTGTAATATGTACTTCCTGTAATTTTAATGTTGGAAACAAGAAATAATTCCAGGGGAGAAGCAGCTAATGAAGATCAGCAACAAAAGGAGCAGAAGAGTCCATAAATCACAGGGTCTGCCCATATATTCACATTCATACAGCCTTGCCGTCTGAGTCTTCAGGGACTTCTCCCTTCCCTGCTCAAGTGCTGCTACAATTTACCATTAACACTATTTACATTGACGTCGGTCTTTTACTTAGAATTTTAACTGTCCTTCTCCAAATCCATTTCCTTTTTCTTCAGTCTTCTCTTTTTTCCCATAATCTGTCCTGTCCAATCTTTCTCACCCACTTGTTTCCTTAACCTTACTGCCTTCACGTATTCTTACTTCTATAAGAAAAGTACTAGCCATATAATAAAAACCTTGCTACATAGCTGTTAACATACCTGTAGCCCTTGCTAGTAATGCATCCGAAAGAGTAGTCACAAATGGGACAGAAAAGAACATGACCAAATTTTGTCCACTGCCAATGTTTCCTTGGAAAATCCTCATCCTGACCTGAGGTTCCCTCTTGTGAGGGAATGAGAAGGGTTCTTCAAATGCACTGAAGTTGGTGGTTTATCCATACCTAGGTATATAAGACATGCAAAGGTTTTGAAAACAAAGTTATCTAGAGAATGGATGGAATGGTTTGAAAAAGATCTGAACAGTAGCCCCATCTGGAAAGACTTACAGGTCCAACATTTAAATGTGATTGGGTTTAGAGCAAATTGGAAGGGTCACAATGCAGCTCAGTAGATGGAAAATTTCATCTCCTCCCAAGAAATTGATAACAAAGAAATAGCAGTCTGAGGTTCTGGTGCCCACTAATGTTATTATTTAAAATCTGTCTTGGAGAGTAGGCATAAAAGTACAAAAAATGGAACTGTCCTTTCACAGAGTGAAGAGAATTACATTTATTGTGGTTGAGATAGTCCTAGGAAGGATGAAGCCCTGGGTAGCAGTGCACAATGTCCTTAAAATTCACTGATACTGAAGCTTGGATCACAGATTGCCCTGTCTGGTAAACTAATGTACCCCTGAGTGACTAAATCTGGAAAGAACTATTACTGCTGGTTATTCTTCCTATGCATATTCATGTAAGCCTTGTCCTTGACATTTTTTTTTTTACGTATACTTTGATTTTTCAAAGCACTTCTGTCCCTCAAATTTAGCACATGACTAGTTCTTCTATTGGTTGTCATCATACCCTTATATTTCTCAGTACTTTCAAAGCAAGGCTGAGTCTGTCTGCACCCCTATGCATTAATTTCTTTAAACTTCAAAATCCCATGTCTATTCAATCTATATTCAAAAAATATACTCTTTATTTTGCAGAAAGTATCCTGTATTTTCATATGCTAAAGAGAGCAGAGCTCCTTTAAAATTCATCTTAACCCAGATTATGGCTGTTCATCTAGTGCTTTCTTCATACATTTAATGTAGGTTAATGTGAAACCTATTAAGGTGGCCTGCTCGATGTATCCAGTGCTCTCAAACCTTGTCAAAGCCACTGCACTCAGTCTCATTTACATCAATACAGGCTGGGGCATGCTCTAACTTATAAATAATTCAGTCAGAAGTACAGCTCTTGGCAAGTGCTATATGCATCTTACATCTAACAGCATTTGTCAAATACCTTTTCTCATTAAGTTCAATTTGGGTCTTATAAGAAGTTCCCTTGGAGATGTTAGTTGTTTTCATCTTGCACCACCAGTAAAGAGTATAATAAGCTTTTAACTGATCCCTGGTGAACTGTAAATGTGCAAAATCACTAACTTCTCGACTAGGTTCTCCCAGGGACATGAGCTCTTGTATAAATTTAAACCTATCTGATGAACATCACATTTTAAACATACTGATTGTTTCTGTGCTTCTGTTCTATTTGTCCCAAAAGAAGGAAGAAAATTCCTGTAGCTATCTGTAACTCCTACTGTTATCCTCCTCACCCAGCTCTGGACCACCCTGGTGCTGCCCACAAGAGAGGCTCCACTGTCGCACTGCATGGCGTGGCACAGTGCAGGGCATCAGGGGACACATTCATTCCCACCACGGGTGTGTTGGGCCAAAAAGGACATGGCACTCCTGACAACTTCCAAATAGGTCTTCTGGGGGAATATGTTCCCTTCTGGCCATTTGCCACTCTTATTGATAGTTTGGGGGCAGGGAAGGAGGTGATGGGGAGCCAATCCAAAGTGCTTAGCAGCAGCAAAAATCCCTTTTGCTCCAGAGCATCCTACAAGGGCACTGAAGGATGAGGCAGAAGGAGGGGGAAAATAACAGCCTATGGTGCAGGCCCTGTATTTCCACCTTCCTTCTTGTATTAGTGCGAATGAAACTGTTTTTTCCTTTGGCCCTGGGCTCCCCTATTTGTGCTTCTCCCATCCAGCACAGTTACAGCAAACACTACTTGCTATCTTGTCTACTGCCTACAGTGGTTGCACTGTGATGCACAAATCTTGTTTATTTAGAAATTTTTTGATAGTCCCTCTTTGAAAGTTGATTAGGAACTATTCACACCATGTTAAAACTCGTGAGACATTAAGTTTCACATAATGCTTCCTCAAAAGTTCTGGCACCTAGCCTGTGTTTCAGGAAAGAGTTAACAAGAGATGCACAAAGTGAAAGAGCATACATAAGGCTTTCCCCATCTTTCCCTTTGCAATAACAAAGCACAGACTTCATTAAGGGGAAACTTGAGAAAGTCATTGAAAACCAGATCCTTCGTAACATATCGGTACCTTACATACTATGTTCTACAGGTCTCACTGTGCAATCCCCCGCTCTCTTAACAATTTTTATACCAAACTGAAGATGTAAAAGGTCCATCTGGATTCCCTCCAGCTCTTTCTTCTACCATTATTCAGTCGCTGTTTCTTCAATCTTTGCTAAGCTGCTGGAACATGTCCTAAAATGTCACTAATATGACTTTCATATTCTACACTGAAAAAATTAAGGGAATAGACTTTGTAATAAAAATACTGCCACTGAGAGACCTTTGCTGAGGCAAAGACATGAAGCTCAGTTTAGAAGCTGTAAACTGTTACAGGACTATAAATTCCTATTCCATTAATGTTGTGCCACATTTAAATGGGGGGAGGGGGAGGGGGAAACACCCAACCCTTGGCTTTCTAAAGCAGCTACTGGGATTTCCCTCTTTATAAAGATGCAATCATAGATGACCATGGTGCTTCTACAGCTGCTTCTCCTACTTGTGACACTTAAAACTAGGTGAAGAGCCAACTCCTTGGCTTTTTACGTGAACTGTAGATTCCCGAGTGAGATTTAGTATTCTTACTTTCACATGTTAGTACCTCTCAAGAAAACAGACTGGCAAAATTGTAATTCAGTATAGACTTAGCTAGTACTAATGATTTACAGATTATTTTTCCCTTACTAAATCATGTTCTTTCTTTGAGACATCATAATTTGTCTTTCATAAGACACAGGAAAGCCAAGCTCTAGCAAAGCAGAGCAGAGAAACAACTTTGACTCCAAAGGAGAAGAAATCATTCACTATAGGTCCTCAGGCCAGTATGTCAGGGGGTTGTGCCAAGAATATAGCCATTTTCTGCCTATGTTGATGCTGCCACAGATACCTACTAAGGTGTGTGGAAAATAAACACCTGCCTTTTTTGTAATTTGTAGTTAAAACAGGAGCTGAGAAAGAGGCACTCTTTCACCTCCTTGCATGTTTTTGTATGCCAAAGGCCTGCCCAACACCTCCCAGGTCGCATGTGTGACCTGCATAAATTATTATCTGTCATTTGGATCTCTTTCAGTTGAGCTGCATCCATTTCCTGTTGGAAGTAGTCTTCCCTCGTCTCAGTCTTCTTTACAAAGCTGAAGACCAGAATGGAGCAATGATCTTTGCGCATCCTCAAATATGAATCTTTTACAAAATAATACATCTCATCATAATTCAGTCTGTGCTCTTATACTTTTCTGTTCCTACTCTTTCCCACTCTGTACATGGTAATAACATATTTATTTATCACAAAGTCATACTGCTTAGCAGTAGGACGTAAAAGATCAGTAGGCTTTCATTTTTTGCACAAGGTCCAACCTGGAACAAGAAAAGCTTGGTATTACCTAAAATGCAGTATGTTCAAGCTACATTTTCTGTAACCAAGGAGCAAGTTGGTGAGGGTGAAGTGAGGCCTCTGTGCAAGTTGTACATGCTATACAATGTCAGCTGAGAGAGCGAGCTGCTGTAGCACATTTATGAGAAGGAGAAAAAAAAAACAATTCACCAGTCTGAGATAAAATTCAGCAATAACCAATAGGCACCGGATACTGTAGGTTTTTTATTAGAAGCAGTCTCCAAAAATCCTGTTTGCTATTTGACTCCCATCCCTCTTTATGGTTCTACACAGTTAATATTAAGTTTGAAAGCAGGGTAAGATACTGAGAAGGAAAGGTGTATGCTATTGCCAGGAGAAACTGTTCCCTCTAAGATGGGGGTTGGGGTGGGGGTGGGAAGTATTTGTTTTGTATATTTTTCAAGCAGTAGGTTTTATAGATTCACAAGAATCAATCTACTGAAAAGTGTAGTTACTTGTAAATGAAATAATAATATTCACTAAAGTTCAAGTCCAACACTCAAGAGAGTTTGCCTGCAGGACTCTTGTTCAATGATGCTGCAGTCTGTTCTGTAGGACCATTTATTCTATTTGGAAAGCAACCTGAAATTGAGGGTTAGCTCTGCTTTTCCTACAAAAAAGAAAAACCACCCAAGAGAGAATGAGTCAGTACACCAACTCACAGCTGATGATTGATATAATGTTGATGAACACTGCGTAAGTGCATGGACAGTGAAGCTTCTTAAAATCTTGGTCTTCAGTGGATATTTTACTTTTTTGCTTATGTCCATTTTTGGTTGCCCAATTTAAAAAGCTGTAGAGTAGCCCAAAATCATTTATGGCTAAGGGTATGCCTACTTAGACTGAAACAAACAGTCCTGAGCACAGAGCTGGGTGGCAGAAACTAACTTATATATGGAGAAGGAGAAGTATTAACTTCATAGAAACTTGACCCTAAAGGCCAGATCTCTAGAGTCTGACTGCCTGAAGTGGTAGGATTCACTCTTGAAAATGCTTGTGTGACTTAGATGCCTTTCAACAACTTTCTTCATCCATTAATATGGAATATCCTCTGAAGTAGAAATTATTATCAAAAGCAGCAGTATAATAATTCATCAAGAAGTCCTCTAACTGCAGAGAAACAGAAGTCGGTAGGCTGGTACTAGGAACTGTAAAAGCAAATGCTTTACACTTGCTCAGAAAACAGCAGAAGGCTTCTCAGAGGTGCCTTGCAAGCCAAAGATGAAAGAATGCAAGATGTTTTTATCCCTGTTTTAGGATAAAGAAGAAAAATAGAGAAACTAATAACAACTTTTAAAAGATATCAAGGATGTATAATCTAGCCCCTTATAGCCAAATCTGATGTTAAACAACATGTTGACATAAAGTTTCTACATAAAGATATATTTATTAGCAGGTAGGTAATGATATGGGGCATTATACAGAATACCTTTTGGAATATAGTTGTTACATTATTGAGAAACTAAAAAAACAGGGGTCTTAGGGGATGGGATAGTCCTTCTTCTTCTTCTTCTTTTTTTTCAGGGCTTCCTTTAAAGAGAAAAAAAAAAATCCATGAGTCTTTTTATAGCACAGGAAAAAACATAAGGCTAAACAAGTTGGCCTGTCTAGACGTAACTATAGGGAACACTAAAGCCTTACCTCTCCTTCAGGAAGGTGGGAGAGAAGGGGTGTGTGTGTGCAGAATCATAACAGCTACTGTCAGCCGGGAAATGTCAAAAGCAAATTACACATATCAAGAGCCCATCTGGAGAGGACCAGCCATGGACCCAGTACACTGAGATGCATATTTATAGCTGTCCCTAAAGGAAGCTCCTGGTACCACTGTCTGCACCCCTACCCCCTCTCACAAAATCCTTCTCACCCTCGTGCCTCCAAATGGGCTCTGGGGGCTCTAGGCTTATAGCTGCTGTGCAGCTCCTCCTTTCATCCCAAGCATTTCAGCACAGCACCTGGCTGTGGCAAACACCAGTGAAGTCAGGGTTTCTGACTGACAAAGAATGCTGGCTACAGTATGGAGACGGCTTCTTCAAACCAATCAATGTTAATTTGGTGGGAGGAATTTAAGACACTGAGCACACTTAAAGTTTCATTTTCATGACCCATGGGAAAAAGAAAATCACTTACAGTCATGCTATACCAGCTGTGTAGTAAAACCACCCTGTGGGGCAGATGTCTGAAACTTGGATGTGATGTCATCAAGTATTAAAATTGACCAAGCTTAAATATAAGTGTCTTCTCAAGATGGGTTTGTAGACTCCATTTAAGTGACTATGCATGCCAGTAGACCTGAGAGGCATGTTGGTGGAGACGCCTTTGAGATATTCTCCATTAATTTTTTTTTTATTTTAATCCCTCCTCTGCTTGGCTTATGCCTAGAAAATATTGTATAACTCTACCAAGAAAATCAGCGTGGCTTGGACAAAATTATCTTCAGCAGGTAGCAGCCCTCCTGTTATAAGTAAGCATTATAGGCTTGTGTGGCGCGGTTTTCTTTGGTAGTGGGGGAGGGGGCTGCAGAGGTGGCTCCTGTAAGAAGCTGCTAGAAGCTTCCCCAGCTCCAAAAAGTCGGACCCGCCCCTGGCCCAGGCCGATCCCATCAGTGACGGTGGGAGCGCCTCTGGGAGAACAGATTTAAGAAGGGGAACCGGCAGTGTGGGGGTTGGAATGTGAGAAGAACACCTCTGCAGATACCGAGGTCAATGAAGAAGGAGGGGGAGGAGGGGGCGCCTGAGGAGGCTGATGGCTCTGCAGCCCGTGGTGAGAAGGCAGGCTGTCCCCCTGCAGCCCATGGAGGTCCATGGTGGAGCGGAGGCTCCCGAAGATGGCCGTAACTCCATG